>UXGD01001787.1:0-31233 GCA_900474315.1 Torymus auratus
CTACTCTAAGTTTCAAAAAAGAAATTAAAACTATAGAAAAAGAGCTTTAATTCCTTTTTTTTTTAATTAAAAAATGTTGATTTCTTCAAAAGTTATAAGGGTTTCAAGTTGAACGTCGAAAAGGCATAAAAATGCAGAAATGGCATGAATCGGCAGCGCCGGCTTTGAGAGTATTTTCATGCCTTTTCGACATTTTTTGACATTTTCTTAAAAAGTAAAAAGTTGCTCTATAAAAAATAGGCAACTTGATGGACGATGCTCAACTGCGGATTTTCATTTTATATATCATAATAAACAAGAAAAACCGAGCGACGAAGGTGTGCTCCAAAAAAATTTTTCAAACCGTGATTTCGGGTTTTGTCGCAACATTAATGGGATCTGCAGATATACACACCGAAGTAAAATTTACAATTTTATTTTCCTTCGGTCTTTAAAGCGGAGTGGCAGTAATGTTTTGTAAATAAAAAAAAAATCGGGAGAATCGCGTAAAAGATCATTGGAAAACCTAAAGTTTATTGCGCCCGTATCTTGGGGAAAAAGTTGCTCCGATATATATACCCAAATGAACTTTGGAACTTTGTTGCCCGTATCATGAAGTGAACATTTTCCCTCGATGAACTTGTTTTTCTCATTTTTTCTTCTTTTTTTTCAAAGGCGTCGGTCTTTCTGTCCGACAAAAAGACGTATTCTCTTTAGCGGGACATGAGAAACGATCAAATCTGAAACGAACTTATGCACTGTGCACAACGAGAAGATTAATCAAACAAAACAAATGCAGCAAATTCTATACTGTACGTTATAAAGCATAAACACGTCTGCACAAAACTAATAACGGCTGAGGTGTATTTGTTTTAAAAGACTCAATATTTATCCATTGAAAAGCGCACGCGTGCGCGTTTATTGAGGTTCACCGATGTACAATCTCCATTCAACAATCGGATTTTATTCTGCAAACACGTGACGCCGCCACTAACAACTATACGATATTTCCATATGTACCCACGTATATACAACCTTGTAAAAAAAAGAGCAAAAATACTCATTACAATATGATCGCGCGTTCGAAATTACGCGCGTTTTCATAGAACAGCCGAAACGAGCTACTGCGCTCGTTCAAAGCATCACGCCTACGCGGCGTGAGTGCGATAACGCGCCGCTTCGCTTATGTTTACCCGAAAGAAGAAGAGAGAAAAAAAAATCGCAGACACGCTCTGTCTCGCGCTCTCAATGAAGCGGGAAGTTTTCTTCGGGCGATAAATCTCGCCGGTAAAATAAATCAAGCGTCCAGCCGCCCCCCCGAAAAACTCAAAATCCACTCGCGCGCGCGAGCATTCCGATCGCTACATTTCACAGGCTCGCACGCGCGTATACGTGTGTGATGTAAATTATATATAGGTATAACGCGCGAGCGGTGGGAGAAGAGAGAGAGAGAGAGAGGGAAGAAAAAATGAAATGGGATGCGCGCGTGGTGCTCGAGTGATTAATAACCGCTCTGGGCAGGTAATGTTGCGATTTATGGACTTTTCGATTGCCGTAAAAGTGTACTGTAAAAATGACGTATTTATTAGCGGATGATTAATTCAGTGCGCGTATATAGCGCGTTGATGAGAGGCCAGGCAATGGCGAGGATGTTTCCTTTTTTAATTAAATATTTAGTGGGTGTATATATGCGTAAGTCATGTGGGGGCGTAATATTGTAAGGAAAGTATGTAAGTTATTGTTACTCGGCGAGTTTAACAAACTCTTGAGCGTCGTAAAATTAATGCTCTCGAGCGAGTGTATATGGACCTTTTTACTTAGGCAAAAGTGTATGTATAAGCATTATAAAATGTTTGTGGTCACTTTCTCCTCTCGAGCAAGGGACGGAAAAAGTTTCTTACGTCGCGCGAGCGCTTTTTATGTCCTATACTACACAGCGCCGCGCGTAACTTTCAAAGAGAGCGATAATATTTCCTCCCGGTATTGTTCTATCAATAAGTTTTTCGCGTTTACGAGCTTCTTTAAGACTAACCATCTCACAGAGCGCTAACTATGTATACGTACAAACAATGAGAAAAACGTTTCTTCCCGTTCCTCGAGCCAAAAAGTAAAAAAATTTAATTTTCAAGCTGCTGTGTAGCTTCTTTGATATTTCAGGCGACGGTATAATACATTTAGTTTTTCCAGGGCTATAAAAGCAGAAAAAAAACGTGCCGTTGGGTAAACACACAGAGCGTCCCTTTATCTTTGCGCGAGTATGCGTGTCTTCCACGGTCGGGGGATTAGTTCGGCTTAGCGTATATATAAGAGAAAAAGTTCTCTGGTGGGCGCGTCGTCGTCTGCGGAGAGTGCATAGCGTGAGACATCTAATCTCGAGGGACGATGGGCGGGTAAATTTTTGGAGCAACCGAGTGACGAGAGACGGCTTGAGGCGAAGACAGTTCTATATGGCTGTGGGTGGAAGTGTTACTTGAAGTGGAATCTTGTTCTGGGTAGATTATGAAAATCGTCAATGTTTATACATGAAAGTTTTTAGTTGTAACGTCAGCGTGCAAGATATTTATGATTATCAAGAATTAAAGAGTAACGAAATGTATAGAAATCTTTTCATAATAACGATATTAAATGCCATTAGACGTTAATTAAGTATTGAATAAGCATAATTTCATTTAACAAAAAAGCGTTTTCACTTGAGATTCATTGCACGAAATGCTTTCACCTCGAGAAAGTAATAGTGAAGATGCACACGTATACATAATAACGCATATTATATTCACGTTGAATGCACATGCAACTCTTCTTTTCTTCATCTTACATGCCTCTTACTTTGCATACACCCCAGGCCATTCACACACCCAACTTCCATTACAGAAAAAAATCAACCTGAAAAAGCCTTTTATATCAAATGATTTCTCGCGCTATCCCAACATTCGGCAGCGATTTCGTTTATTACCCTGATCTCCGGAAAGCCAAGACTCACGCTCAGCATCTCTCGACATTCGGCACATGCATTCCTTCCTTCTTCTCTCTCTCTTCCCCTGCTGATAAAGCAACTTTCCTCCCCCAACCTCAGGCGATAACCCTAACTCTAGCCCTCCACCTTGTCGTCTTGTGCCATGTGCCTCCTCCCCTCTCACGTGCGCGTATAATATACGTGTTAGACAGGCACGCGGCGGGGCCATAGGTATGCGGGCGCACAAGGATGCTGCCGCTGCTCCGAAACGAGATAAACAGGAGCAGAGAGGGAAAGAGAGAGAGAGAGAGAGAGAGAGAGAGAGAGAGAGAGAGAGAGAGAGAGAGAGAGAGCAAGCGGAGAAAAGGGCGAGTAGCGCTCGCGTGGCCACTGTCTCTCTCTCTCTCTCTCTCTCTCTCTCTCTCTCTCTCTCTCTCTCTTCCCCTGACTCCTCCGCCGTCTCTCTCGGGATGGGCGTAAACGCGGCGGGCGCGCACGCTAGCTCGGCGGCCACGCGCTCTCCGTAGACGTCTCTAAATAAACAATATATTACGCGCGTTCGCATTACTCCGATTAATAAAAGTGCGTGTGTGCGTACGATACACATCCAGGAACGTCGTTGCTGCCGCAGCAGCCAACACCGTGCGATATATTATATACTTATATTAAACCACGCTGCTGTTGCCGCCGACATACCGGCTCTCTCTCTCCTTCCTTCCCGTGGTGGAGGAGAGGACACGACGTGCTCTCTCTCTCTCTCTCTCTTTTTTTCTCTCTCTCGCTTACGCACGCACACACGCAGCAGGACGCGCGCCGCTGGCTGGCTATAGCTGTGTGTGCTCCGCTCTGCGGCTCTCTCACAATGGCCGACGGGAGAGAGAGAGAGAGAGAGTGAGAGCGGGTGCCGACGGCGACGATGTATGTATGTATGTGTATGTGTGCGTGTATACGTGTACACACTGTATAATACTAACCGTTCTTTCTCCTGCTCTGTCTCTCTCTCGCCTCGTGGGGATCCCTCGAAGGTTGCTGACGCCTGCTGCACGCACTCCGGAGCACACTCTATGTATCTATCTATCTATCTCTCTTCTCTTTCTCCGCGATACAGATGAGAAACGCACACTTATACTGCTGAACGCACAGTACTTATGTATGTATATGGCTATGCCGCTCTCGCTCTTCTAGTCTCTGTAGCGCGCGCGTGGTTATAACCTCCCAGGGTGGCGGCGGCGGCGGCACCTCCCGTTCTTCGCTCTCTGTCTCTCTCTGTGGCGTACAGGTATTCTACTCTTCTATATGCCACCCTATATACGGCCAGCGTACAACTCCTCTCTTTCTCTCTCTCTCTCTCGCACACGCGCGCGCGTATTATAAGCAGAGAGGGCCAACACGGAGACACGTACGCAGGCACCGGCGGAAAGGAGTGAGAGAGAAAGACGTGCGGAGCGCGCGAAGAGGGTGTATATGCGCGGGAGTGAGTGTGTGTATTATATTATAATGCGTGCGTGTCGGCGACGGCAAGCGACTCGACTCGCGGCGACGGCAATGCTTGCTCGAGCTCGGCGTAAGGCACACTGGCTCGACTCGGCACTCGCCACTCGCTAGTCGGCAGTCGGCTCTGCCGTCGCGCGCGGACGGAGAGAGATGGTTAGTAGTGTCTCTCTTGCTCGTGCGCACGAGGCGGACTCAGGCGGGAGAGAGAGAGCGCGCTAGAGGAGCCTGGAAAATCAACCTGTGCGGAGTACAGTGGTGTGGGTTCTCGATCGGCAAACGTAGGTTTGCCGTTTAGCGGATTGTAGAAGCAATTTTTGGGGATGGAACATTTTCGGGAGATGATTTGCAGTTGCATTGGGATGGTGGAGATTTAATTTTGGAGTTGGGGGATAGTAGCAATGCAAAAAAATGAAAGGGGAAATTTTGTTGATGAAAATTCGTTTTTATGGTGAAGGGTGCGTTGTTTTGTTGAAACTTTTGAAATGGGTATTAGAAAAGTTTTAAACAAAAAAGTTGCTGCCGCCTAGGGACATAATCTAGTGACTTTTTCTTTCTAGGCGCATCAGACGTGGAAAGGGATGTGCGCGCGGTTATTTGAAAATAGTCAGAGATTCATAGCATCCAGTTGCTTATTAAAAAGCAAATTGCGTATTTAAAAGTGGAGAACATTAATGAACACATTCTGTCATTTTATTATTATATCTAATTACGGAACAACTCTTGGTGTTCCAAATTAGTCGAAATTTCGACGAAACTTATTACACAACCTCTCAAACTAATCATGAAAGAGAGAGATGTCCGGACGTTTTAACTACCTGCGCGTCAGCTAGCCGACGATAAACATTGACCGCTCTCGCGCGCCGACCTGACCCACATATACATATGTGTAGCATAGCTCATTATAATCTCTTCATGCTGAGGACACTGGCCACGCGGCTAATGACTCTACAATGGGATGGCGTTAGAGCAGAATCTCTCTCTTCTCTCCCTCTCTATCTCCCTCTACAGGTCACACCTCGTGTGTACATCCCGCGGGGATGAAATGTCTTGCGGTCACGGAGATTTGCTACCTGCATGCGCGGATGAAATTAGCTTGGTGTGTACTCCGGTAATTGCGTACCGGATTGCTTTCGTGAAAGTTATATTCTTGTTCATTGTTTAGGGGTGTAAACATTTTTAGATATTTTTAAGGAGACTCGGAGCTAAAATAATGATAAATTTTATCATTTTCGTCAACTTCGGATTTATATTCGTTAATTTGATTCACTTACTGTAGTTTTTAAACTTATGTACAACAGCAAAAAAGTAGGACAACTTCTAAAAAATAAAAAATAAATAATAAGAACGTAAAATTCTGTACAACGATCTCTCATCATCTATATACGACACACCCTTAAATTCCTCGCAATTCTTCGAAATGGCAATAAATCTCCCACAAAAATCCCCGTAACACCACCCTCCGAGCATCCACCATATCAAAACTCTCTGGCATCACGGAGGAAACCCGCGGAAAGCTAATTTTCTCCGGCTTTTGCTGCTGCGTTGCCGAGAGCTCATGCTCGCGCGAGGTCAACGACGTGCGCGCCGGCCGCTTCGCGTACGTGCTCTAGTGTAGCGTGATGTGCACGAGGTACGGCGGAAAGCGAATAAAAAAAAGAACAGAGAGAGAGTGAGACATGAGGGGAACGGTGAGGGGGGATCAAAGCATTACCGGCGCGCAAAAGAGGGACGATGCGTCAGGAGAGAAAGAAAGAAATAACGGAGACGAAATTGCGTTAGGATAGAGGGATATAGTTGTTTTAGGATGAGAATATAGAAAAGAAGAGGCCGAAGGGGGAGACTGTGAAAGAAACGGGGGGTCTGATGGACGAGAGAGGTCGAGATAAACTAATTACGGATAGTAAGAGTGGAGAGGTATTTTCGGTGATACAGATGAAATGCGTGTGAGAAAGTTGAAAATTAAATTAAGGGACCAGCGGAGAGTAAAGTTGAGGTAAAAATTACGAAAGTTAATGTGAAAGATAGTTTGGCCGAGAGAAAATGCTGCTGTTGCGTGTGCTTGAATCACGTGCCAAAGAATGGGGGAGAGAAATTTGACCATCGGAGCAGAGGTCTGTACATCTGTAGGTACTATTCACGAATGATAAAAGCGGGTATGACACGACGTCGGTAAGTAGTGTTCCGTTGGTAAGGTAGAGCCTGACTGGGTCCGGTTCACTGCCAGTCAGCTACTCACATCTGACGGATGGATGGGAAAGCTTCTGGAGATCTCTCAGTGGCGGTAATTTTCAAAAGCGGCTTTATGTATATATGAGCTATAGAATTTGATATCAATAATTAACTTGGTCAAATTTTGTAAGAAAAATTTTATAAAAAAATTATAACGATTTTTTGTAAAAGTATTTTATTTTTTCCGTTCTGAACAAAACCGAGTTCTAATTGTCAATGATCGGTTCAATACTGAACGAAATTTGTTGAACAGTAATTTGTTCTGAACAAAACCAACTTTAAATTATAATCGGTGTTCTAGGTGGCCGATGACGAGCTCCAGATGGTATACAGTATATATTGTTATACATTCCTTACAGTCAGAATAGTGCGGGGCCAACGCTGGACACGGTCATCGACCACCTTGAACACCTAGATGCCGTTAGGAACAGAACAGTCGATAAGATTAATACTATTGTTCTGTTCAGTACACAATTTTTGTTCAAAAAATTTTGCTCCGTTCTGAACCGTCCATTTAGATTTAGAACTAATTTTGTTCTGAGCGGAGCATTATAACTTCTTTTGCGAATTGTTCTGTTCAGAACAGAACAATCGATAAGATTAATATTAATGTTCTGTTCGGTACAATATCCGTTCAAAAAATTTTGCTCCGTTCAGTGAATGGAGCATTTTAAATGATTCGTTCAAGTTTGCAACCCTGTTTTTGGCACAAAAACTTTTGATTTTTAAACATCTGTGTCATCCTTATATAGGGAATCGTGTATAGTTAATTCTCATCACACGATATCGCAATTTTAATGTTTTTCTTTTCTTTCAAGTCAATTCATTTCATAGCATGTACAATATATAAAATAAAAGGAAATTTCGTAAAGATTTCAAAAATATGATTATATTTGATGATACATAAAATGTACAAATGTTACAATATTGTAAATATTATATCAAAATGTTCATTCACCGGTACGTGTTCCAATACTGGTGTAGTCACCCTATTTAGTAAACGTAATTCCTTCCTTTATACAAAGTGTTGCACGTAACAATAGTTATACAGTAATTACGTGGAAGCTCATTGTTTCTGTGTTTTCTATTTACATTGAACAAAAAAAAATTTGGCGAATGTGAGAATTCAATGTCACAGAGGAGCCTTGATGTTTAGATTATTCACTATAACATTGATGTCAACTAGTATACTTATTTAGTTAGTCTCATACGTATCGAAGATAGTGCTAAATTTGAAAACCCTAAATCATGAAGATCGTATTTGCAAATGCAAAAATTTACTTACTGTCCAAAAATATAGAATTTCAGAAATAGATTAGTTTTTGATGATTTATTTGAAATAAAATTAATTCATTAAAATTGTCTTAATGAATTTTAATATAGTTTGAATAGTAAATTGTGTCAATTGAAAATAGGATCTTTGTGATTTAGGGTTTTGAAACACCGTACAGTCTGTAATATGTGTAACTCGAACTATACATAAATCCACTCATATTACGTCAATATTGCAGATTGTGCTTGATTTTGAATTTCCATCCACATTAAAATATATTATTGATGAAAATCAATGTTTTGGACAGTATAAGGTAAACTGATGGTATGTTAAAAAATATGATATAATTATTAATGTAATTGAAAAATTCCAAATACAGTATATCCAACTAACCAAATTTGCTAGTTGACTTCCATTTTATATATAGAGAACCTAGAGAACCGTCTAAATATTGAAGCCAATCACACTAATGTGATATACGAAAACCATTAAAATTTTCCATCTTATCTTCTAAATCTATAAAATATGCTTTAGCATTCATATCTAGAAATACACATGTACTCATCAAGTGCTCATCACATTCTTCAAACAAAGACAAATTAGTCTACAACAAGCAACTCAACATACACACAATCATGCAACCACATCCTCCAACTCTCTCATATCCACACACACACACACACACACACACACACACACACACGGATCAGTAAAAAATCACGTCGCGATCAGCGAGCACTTACTGATTCGCAGTCGTATACGCACGCGAGCGCTTGACCCACTTGCAACTAGTCCGCGCTCAAGAATTTTTTCAGGGAAAACCGCGCGTGCTCGCGTCGCGGGGAATATTTCGCGCGCGGAAGACCACAATATGTGCATGATGTGGAGACGACGGTGGAGACGAGATGTACATATATACGTATATATTTAAATGCGTTGTGTAACGAGTGTGGATTTGGTCGACAATGAAAATTGGGTCGCTTAATTAAAATTTTCGGTAAAACTGTAATTTAACAACCGAAAATCGGAAATACAGAAGGGTCATACTAATAAGCAGCAGCGGCTGTCGGGATTTATTACTTATAAACGCGCATGTGACGAGGAAAAAAAATGGAGCGCTAAAATATGTCATACACTCGCGCTTCACACAAAGAAAATTAAATAGTACCGCACTTGTAGCTTTTCGCGCTGGGCGGCCCTTTTTCCGCGGTATAATTCACAGCAGCATATATAGTGTACTTTTGCGCACACGCGCGCCTCTCGACGGAATTTTAAACGTTTATCCTACGCTGTTTGCGCTGCATTTGAGCGTGTGCAGGATTAACTCGGATGATGTGGAATTAGCGGAATGAAGAATTAGTCGAATATTATATGGAAAAATGCTGTACTGGAAATTCGTTAAATGTGCGAACGTGCTTGCTCGAGTTACACAGCGGGAACGGACGTTTTTAACATTTCCATTTTTATATTACAGGAAGAAAAAAGTGCTCGTGACGCTTGCTGCACGTGAAGCTTAATCGGACGTGTATACATATATATACATACGCCTGCGGTTTAAGGCTCAAAATGGCGATATTAATACCACAAACTGAAACTGGTTTTAATTAAACACAGGCCACGAAGGTTCGCGAGTGAATCGAAAATGCGCGATTCAAACAAAGTCGCAAATAAAAATAAATTCCATCGTCAATATTTATTGTTTCCGAATTTTACGCATAACATTGCAAATATTTATAAATATTCACAGAAAATATTTAGGTTACTCCCAATCTATTTATTTTTATTGTTTTTTTATTATTTATTTCAACAAATTAAATTTACATAGGTAAATCCTATAGAATTATAGGAGATACTTGTACGTATGGTTGGCACAATACTTAGAATCTAAATACTTAAAACTAAAAAAATAAAAAAAACTTTAATTTCTCATATTGATCAATATAAAAATATGATATGATTTTAGCATAATATACATAGTACTATACATTTTCCGATGCTTTGTAAACGCACTGTTTCTATCTGCCACCGCTGATGCGACCCGGTAAACATATATTCCAATGAAAATAGCTGAAAATGTACGGTTACAGCGTATTTTCTCCCATCTCTCTTTTTCCATTAAAAAACTCTGCACGTGACATTTCTCTCCTCTATCGGATTTCTATACCCTCCATTTTGTAATTTTGTACATTATTTTGCTTGCATGTAAAAATTCGAAAAATTCTGAAACAGGCGAACGCTGCGCGATCAAATAACGTGTTCTGCGTGCTATAAACAAAAAGCTACATTGTTGGTTTTCATGTAAACTTTTCTCATACACTTTACTAAAATATAGTTTATAGTTGTCCGCAAAAAGCTGACTCTGCTGCGGATTTTATGGGAATTTCGCACGCGTAAAACCTTGAAATTTATTTTTAAAAGTAAGCTCCCTTAAATTGTGTAACCAAATAAAAAGGTCGGATTAAAAAAGGAGAAGTAGTGATACCTCAAAAATTTATAATATATTATTTATTTGCTTTTTTCTACTTTTCTTTGTTCAGTTTGTTCTCGTCAATATTTTTCGTTCTCCAGTTATCGCACTATAAAGAAATTTAGTTTTATGCGATATTCATTTATTATCATCAATTGCATGAAAGCGAATCTTCGGTGCGTCTACATGAATTGCATTTAATGTTTAGTATTTTTTACACTACCTTAGCAATTTCTTTAACTTTTCAATTCTCCAATTAGTGCGATTTAATATCAATATTGAATCGCATTAATTGAAGAGAATCCAATCTCAAGATGAAACGTGAAAAACTGAATATACAATGATTCCGATATCCCTTTAGAATGCATCGCAAGCTTATTTCATTAGCGTAATTATACCTCCATTTATAAAAACTTCGCTTAGCACACCTATTAGCTTTTCTATACTTAAAATTTTGAAATTATGATAATAATCTTCACAACAATGTTGGTATAAAAAAATCCTTTTATTGGATATAATGCATATTATAATTATCTCTGTTTTGTCACCTACAAAATATTCCCTCGTACACTTTTATAAATTTCTTTGCACTCCACTCACTTCTCCCCCCTCTATTCCCCTGTCAACATCACTCCAACTCGCCGGAAAGAAAAAGCGCATCGCTCGCTACACGCGCGCCTTGGTGCATGCACGCATCACGCACATACACACCCACATAACAAGCGCATCCGAACTTGTGCGCGCGATATCTCAAGGCCCCCAGGGAGGCATCATCGCCGAGGCAGGAGAGATGAGAGAGAAGAGAGCAAGGACGACCTGCCGCGAGAAATTGACGCTACAGCGGCCCGGCTGATGAGATAAAGTTTGTAGGACAAGTTCCTGGACTCTAGCGTTCACGCTCACGCTCGCGCTTTACTTCAAGCCTCTCAACTGTCTCATCGCGCTGATCCGATAATGCCTACTCTCTCGGATTTTATTCTCCTCCTCCTTCTTTTTTTTTCTTTATACTCCTCCTTCTTACTCGTTCTCTCCTCGTTGTCGGCGTTTTTCACGCTCGCATTGTAATGTGGATCAAGTGCAAGTGGTGGCGATGACGCGCAGAGAGGCTGTGGTGCGCGCGAGCGCAGTGGAACTGGAGTGGAAAGCCTCCGAGTTTTGTTGGGGGCCGAGGGGTGGGGATGAGGGATTCCCTTTTATTCTGTTTGTTTTCGATGCTGTAGGGCTAAATTTAGGCAAAGATTTGTGGTTACGATGTTTGGGTGCGGGATATATAGCAGAATATACCGAGTTGGCGCATAACCGTTCGTCATTTCGGAGGGATCGATTCGTCTTCCGGAGTTTCGGAACTGGGAAATTTGGACTGGCGTTTATATAGTTAATATTTTGATAATAACACAGTGCAACGCAAGCTTTCTGAAAACAATTATAAGCTATTTTGTTTATTTTATTTTGTTATTATTGAATTAAATAAAATACTTCGAAGAATTTATGTTCAGTTTATTATGACTACAATGGTACCTAAAAACATGAAAAAAATGCTTGGAAACAATTTTAAATCCAAGGCTATAAGTTACAAATACAACAATAAAACAATGGCCGGCAGAGATTTATGATTCGCTGAAGCTGCGCTTAGCACTAAAACGAGCCATCACCCATAAACAATATCGAAAAGCTATAACGGAAGCAGCGATTTCATCCCCGGGGTCATCGATTACGAAGAAACGAAACAATTAACGGGACAATAAAATACGTATATATCACCGGAGCACTGCGCACAGAGAGAAAGAGAGACAGAGAGAGATCGGATACTCCTCGTTGGTCTTGCACTTGAGAGAGAGAAAATGAGAAAGAGAGGGACAGAGAGCGAATCGTATACGAATAATTTCCACTTTATCTGATCTAGCGCACACGAGAGTGAGACAGAGGCATTGACGTCGTCGCTTGAACTAGAGCCACATGGGATAATTAGATTGAATAACACGCGGCCACGGACGCAGCGGCACGACGACGGCAACGCCTCGTCAAATCTTTTCCAGATTTTTACAGCGTATATATATGTATGTGTGCAATGAAGCGTTAATTTTAATTGCGTTATAATCAGATTTACAAGCGTTTATGCAAATTATGCGCGAGGGATTATAAATTTATTCGCCGTTATTATACACGCGCGGCATATGTTGTCGTGGAGCAATTATTTTAATAACGCGCTACTAATTACATACGCCTTGGGTAAATAAGATAAATAATGGAAAGTATATGTGCTGTGTGCGCGAGTAATGCCGGTCCTCGTGTATTACACGATGATGTATGGGAAAGTTGGTATATATAATGCTAATTCGATTATTTCTCGTAATTGTGATCGATTTAAATTGTTAACTGATTATACGAACGTATTCAACGATAAATATATAAGTGCGTTGAGGTATATAGATTAATTAACTAAAACACTCTTTACTACTATAGAGTAATACCAAACGCTTAATAATTCTAAAAAAAAGTAAAGCTTTACGTCAAACCGTAACGCTGCGAGTTTCATTGGGCAATTACTCAGACTGTCGGACGCATAAATTTCGCGGCTCGCGTTGTTTATTTTACGCGTAAAGCGCGTGCACAATGGCGACTCTATAAACCCGGGCGCTGAGTTTTAAGCTCGAATCGTACTTCGAGAGCAATGGCAATCTTCGTTTTGTCATCTCCGTCTTGGCGTATATAATAATTAAAATCCAAAACTTCCCTTCGTGCCGCGAAAAATTACGATCAAAAGGGGTATATTGTTATAGCCTCGGGCGAAGTTGGCAGTAGCGATAATGTTATGGAAGTACTTCGGCGAAGGTACTGTTTCTCGCCGCGGTTGTATTACTGTAATATACAAAGGAATCGCGCATGAAAAATTATAGTCCGAGGGTATAGTATACGGACTATGCGCGCGGGCCGCGCAAGAAGTAAACTACTTTATGCGTAAGTATGGATATGGAGTATATAGCTACGACGTGCAATGTATATTGTATATAAGTTGGGTGGGATATGAATAGAAGGTAGATGGACTTAATATGGCCTCTGTGCAAATTTAATCAGACCGCTGTACAACTCAGGCACTGCACGTATGTATATATGAAACTTGATTGGTATGCGATGTTCAATTACGTTATTGTCGATGATGGAGTACAGCCTATAAGGAAAATTTAAAGTGGGTAATGGTTTAAAAGGAGATTCGCAGTCACGGTATTTATTTTCATGCAATTGATATATTTTCAAGATTGTATTTATTTTGCGCAGTTGAAGAAAGCACTTGTTTTTGTGAAGTATATACACAGTCACACAAAACCATCCTCGAAGCTCAATTTATTTCGCATTAGTATATACAGCTCAGTTTTTGTGTATACTTTTTCTACGACCTTTAATTACGTACAAACACACGTTCCAGGTAAAAAAAACTTTATCCCAGCCTTTTACCGAGGCCATAATTTAGATTTCCAAGAAAATAAACAGCCTATAACAAGCGCAAAATCTCAAGCAGATCTCACTCCACGCGAAACTACCGCGTCCAGCTCCAAATTCCATGCTGCCACACAGCGCGGCACTCTACACCCCCGTATAACTCAACGTCGCACAATTACGCACACACAGCAGCTAGGTAGCGCGAAAAAGAGATTGGGGCCATAAATTTTTCCCTCGCGTGCCCAAACTTCGCACGTATATGTATATACATACGTAGGTACATGGATCGAATCTCGACGCCTAGTCCTCGCGTTTTATTTACGACGCGACGGGGGAATTTTTTACAGCTCACCCGAAGGAGAAGGAGGAGAAGGAGGAAAAAAAGGTGTGTACATCGAGAAAGGAGTCGCGCGCGGTTTATGGACTGCAGCAGCGGCAGCAGACGGGCACGAGCGCGCAGGAGTCGATCAATTTTTCAAAGGCGCGCACACCAGTAGTTTTATCGCTCGCTTTGGCTGTGTGCGTGCGTGTATGTGGCATCGAGCCGTATATTGTACGCGATCGGATGATAAATTTTTCGTTTTATTGGTGGGGACGAGGTTGATAGGATTGTATACACGGATGGTTGGCTCGTGTTTTTGAGAGGGAAGTTGCGTGTGATTGCAGTGGGCAAATACATGTTACAAGTATGCGCGAGATAGAGATAGAGAGGAATCCTTTTGATTACAGCGCTGTGCAAATATTTGCTTTTAATTAAGTTATTACATGTGGAGCTGTTTGCTCAGCGACGGTAGTCGCTTATAGTTTTGTCGAGTAAATAATTTACTTTTCGGTTTTCTATATATTTGATTGAAGTTTTCAGTGTACTTTTTGAACAAATATATAAGTCTGTGTTTTGTTGAGAGAGCGTATTGTTTTATCTCGTGAAAAGAAATGTCAAGTGATGTACGTGTTTGATTTTGCATACGTCACTGTTACAAGAGGCCTAACAAGAGATGGAAAAGTACGATAATTGGATGGAGAAGTGGAATATGTCATAAGAGAAAAGCAATATCACTAAATTAAAAGACACTTGAAGGCATTAGTTCACGTCTCCATTGCACATTTAGATTTTCTGCACATCATCTCCAGGGATGATTTAATACCGTAATAAGAGATTTACGGCTAATGAGTCACCAGGGACTCGTGTAGGCGCACTTAGCGCGCGCTCGTGTTCTCATTGCCACAGTGAATTTTCAAAATTCCATTGTACCTATGTAATTATGTATAAACATCGCGACGTCGGGATTAATTATCATACAATCGCTATAAACGCACTCTTCAATGAACATTCAAACTAATGCTTCGATTTCAATTATGTTTTGTTGTGATAAGCAGCTTTCAGGAATTAATTATTTTATAATCTCGTTACGGAATAAATTGCCAATATGAGATTTTAATAATTCTTTAATGGAGAATAAATTGTCGGACCGCGTTGATATTATGCTTCTTCTGGCTTTAATCCTTAATCGACACGTCTCTTTTGTTGCGAAATTTTAAACACTAGGTGTCCACTTAAATCGTTAAAAAAGTGTAATAACTATATATTTTTGCGAAATAACCGTATTTTCAACAAAAACAAACAAATTAAAAATAAATCTCAAGACGAGAATAAGTACCACACCTAATCAGCCTTATCGATCAAATTACAGTTTTATCCATCAATATACGTTCGGCTTACGTTGTACTTTAGCTTTAGTATATATCATCGCGCACGGTATTCAGACCACAACAACACGCTGCTAAAGATAGCCCCCATCCGCATCCTCCTTATATCCCTGCACCACAACGCACACTCGCACAGACACACATACACACTTCTCCTGGCTGTTTTCCTTTCATTTCGCCATACACACTCGAGAGTCTCGCAAAAGCGCGGCGACACTCGTAGATATTTGCATAGTCTCTCGCGCAAATCCGCGCTTCCTGAATAAATCACAGAAGCACCGCCACGACCTCCTCCTCCACATAAGAGCTTGCCTCCTGTCTCCTCTCCTCGGCAAAAAGAGCGACAGCTGCTCGCATTAGCGACACTTCTCTTCCTCCGAAAAACAAACGCTATCCTCTCTCCGCTCCGGCGCTACTGCAAAAACGATACTCTTCGTTGCGTTGCATGACGGCCGTAGCGTTTTTTTTCCTGCTCGGTGCAGCTATATAATAAATGCACTTGGCGCATCTCGCGAGGACTGCTAAGACCGCACGATGATGACGAATCGACACGCGCTCGCGGGCTTGGGAGCTGCGGGAACGGATTATTAAGACGCGCGGCCGCGCGCTCACCACGGCCAGTAGTGCGAGCCGCCGCTGCGACGCTGCGTGTGCTTTCGTAATGAGGATCGAGTGCGCCGAGTGAGTGTGGAAATAAGAGAGCGAGATGATCGGCGATTTCGCGCCGCTGGTACACTTCGGCCGGGGGCGAGCTGAGTAGTGGAGTAAGTAAGTCCGCGTCGGTGTACGCCCGCGGAGCTGGCCGATTTTCTTTTCGGTGTGCGACACGCCGAGCTGTGGTTTCCTGCGAGGTTTTTTGAGAAGGTGAGTGAGTATCGAGATGTTGGTTAATGAGTGGATTTAATTACGCGATTGGTCGGTTGATTACGAGTAAGTAGCGGTGATTGTTTTTGACGTTCGGGGTGTTGGATAACCGGTGAGAAATTAATCCATTATTAACACTGTATCTTATATTCATTGAATATTAATTGATTGTTTATTTTATTGTTTCTATTAATTAAAATGGATAAGGTTTATTATGTTTAATCAGCACTTGAATCACAACAAGTTCAATATGTATCTTCGTTACCAAATATTGTTCAGATATAAACTATTAATTCTGTTAACAAACACTCCATGATTTATTTGTTATATAGTTTTTTATAGCATATTATGTAAATTTACCTAAGTAAATAATAGAAATTCTTCGTTAAACTTAAAAAATACATGTTTTAATCATCTTTAAGTGTTTTTTTCTCCAAGGTCTCCGGCCTGTTATAGAGATCAAGGTGGGTTCATTCTTTTCAGTCCAATCAGCTAAATTAAACGTAAAAAACTTCCTATATAAATATATCACGATCAGATAACTTGGATTAACACACGAGCAATTGGTTTGGCGATTAAGTACACCTGAACTTTAAAAATGGCTGGACGCAGACTGATTTATTAAATGAATGGAGGGCGTAATTTGATGGCTCGCAAATGTAGTAAAAGCAATTCATCGTTATAACGTGAATAATTACGAGCTCGCGAGAATGAAAATTAAAACACTCGTTTCAAATAAAGAATTGCGAATTTAGTTAAAATCAAGTAGTGTACTGAATTTTGGCAGTTTAAAATAATTTCAATTGCTTGAAAATACCTACAGTTATTTTGTAAATGAAAAGTCCTCATGCTTATTACATTATTTATTTATATCTCAATCTACCGGCTATATTGATTTTTAGTCAACACTATTTGAGTTTCATACATAATTTGGGATAAGCAAACCAGAAGATGACCGATAGTATAGATTAATTGTTAAAAAATGTTATGAAATCTATGCTGTCTTCACTGTACATTTTTTGTAAAAGTATACTTTAAATTGAACCAATGCAATTCCGTCTTCATCTATCTATTATCACCCAGGTATTAGCTCTCTTACTCTCAATCCACAGCCAAAAGAAAAAATTGAACTCCAAGCACCACTAATCACCCACCCCATCACCATTCAAACAAACCCAATCACCGCAAAACTTATACCCCAACCCCATCGCGTGCGCGTACCTCGAGCGTGTATAATACCCTCTTCTCTCTCTATAGAGTTGCACGATGCTCGCGAAGAGCAGCATCGTCTTCGCGCTGCTGCTCATCCTCGTCGCCGTCGGGGTGTCACAGGAGAACCGGAGACGCACGGCCCTGCACGCGCGCCGCCTCGGCAAGGATTACCGCCGGCTCAAGAAGCAGGAGGGGGCGGTCAAGCTCGTCGGCGGCGAACGTGGACCCTTTGAAGGCGAGTACTGAGAGAGAGTGAACGAGTGAGGCGGTTTGGTTTAGCGTGAGGGTCTTTAGGATTATCGGAGGGATGAGGAGGGGAAAGAGGGACTTTTTGAAGCGGTGTGTGATTGGCCGATGGGGAGGTATTACTGAAGCAGTTTTTTGTTAGGTACAGTGAAGGAAGAAATGGTTCGTAATATTTAAGTGGATATTGTTTATTAATAATTGTGGTGTTTAACTTTGTTCTGATAAATAGTAGTTTTCAATACGTACGCTAATTAATTGACCTGTCAACTGATTATTGACCTAATGAAATTGAATGCTGCTTTTTTAAATGAAGAGTGCCTTAAGTGTGGTATTTAATTGCCGTTAATAAATATAGAACTTCAGATCAAAGAAGAGGCACGCATGACTATAATAAGTGTACCATGCAGCGTATAATACACACATGAATCTAATTGCTTTTTGCACGAGAATAATATCGCTAAATAATTGGAAATATTTAATACTTCTATAATGATAATCCGATGAAGATTTATATATTATTGCCATATTATTTCGTCATTTAGCATTCAATTGTTAGATGTATTGGAGTTTTGTATAAATATATTTAGGATATAAGCCGTGGATAAAGTCAAAGATATTATTTTATTAGTATTATTGGCAATGATTTATTTTCAAAATTTTCATTAAATATTATAAAGTGCTATTCCTAAAAATAATAATACTACTGTATAAATAATATCACTGAAATAATATAAAAAATTTTTTCTGGAATATAACTTGAAACAAGCAGAAAAAAGCATTTCTCCGATATTTTATTTTTCTGTCGAGAGTATTATTAAAATTTTTTAATTTATATTTTCATAGACAGTTCTTTTATACACACATATATACTATATCGAATCTCATGTCGCAGGTGTGATGTATTTCATTCAAAATTTTTTGCTGATATTTTTGACAGATGGAGAAACTTTCCACAGAAATACCTTTCTACTTTTTTACAAATGCGTCAATCCGATAAAAAAATATTATCTATCACACATCCAGAACTCCGACACCTATAAATATTATATATTATTTTCCACAAACCTTTTGCGTCACACGAAATTCCATTCTTATACAAAGGAAAATTCAGCACCGCATAATTCGCGATTCCCCGTGGGCCATTCTCCGCAACACACTGATATGTCTGAAAAAAAGAAGTTATTATTCGACGAGCTTCGGCCATTAGACTAGATCAAGTGTGTACAATATGGCGGAACATCCAGGCTTGTGCGGGACAGTTGTATAAAAAATTTACGACGCTCGCTCGCGCAGGGTATATGACATTACTCTTGTTAGCGGAGATCCGGCATTAAGACGTCAGGCTTAATATGGCTGATCGTTGATAAGTCGTCGTCGTCTCCGGAGGAAAAAATTCAAGCTCCGGGCGCGCCATCATCAATCAAAATGCACGCGGGAGATTACGAAAGCGCGCGCTCGTATTATCCTTTCTCTCCTCCGAATTTCCATTTCGTTGTTTTAAGCCTTTCGGTCGAAACGTGATCTCTCGCGGCCGTTAAACTCACGCTACGTAAAAAACAATTATCAGCTCGTTTTGGAATGGGACACGTGGGCGGGTACAATATGAGTTCCATGAAATGTATCTTGTATGCAAAGTATACTCAATTACCGGGATAAATACGCCGCGATTTCGTGACGATTATACGCGGCGCGTCGCCTCGTTAATTCGTACCTCGCGGGCGAGGCGCACCAGCACACGTACAAGCTGTTTCGAATTTCTTGATCCCCTCCTATATGTACACACACACCTACGTTTAATCAATCCGTTTATCTACACGAGCCGCGCGTATACCCTGTAAAAGAAAGTCCCGGTAATTCACGGCTATTAAGGTGGTTCCCGTGACAGAGTCGGGAAACTGGGTAACTGCTTGAAATTTTTACGAGTTGTGGATTTTGGAGAAGTTTATCGGTACCTGAAATTCTGGGGCTGATTGATCAGCTTTAAGTTGAGGAAAGAATATTTGTGAAATCTAGCCTATTTTTTCTATATGCCATAAGAAAGTATGAATATTTCCTGCATATATAATGAAGAATAGTACGTACGAGTTATGAGTATAATATGAGTGGACAATTAAGAATAATTAATTATGAATTAGATTCTGTTGTCAGTTCTGAGCTATTTAAATTTTTTATCATCAATAATTAATCACTGGAATAGTAGTCAAATGCGCATACTGTGACAGTTAATGCACAAGTTTTCAAAATAAATAATTAATTCTTTTTTATTTAATATCCTCAAAAAAAAAAAGACTGAAATTAACTTTTAGAATAATATTAAATTATTAAAGAAGCATATATTATGAAAATTACGGAAACATAATATCACTCACCATTTGCAAAAAATATTATTGAATGATTCTACGTTATAAAAATATGCTCTCGTATTTTATGAATATTTATAAAATTTTTCTTGATTAAATTTTCTTCAATATTTACGTTATTGTCCATTATCCCTTCATTTCAAAATTATTCTGTACTCAAACATTCGTCATGCCGTTACCAACGCCGCCAACAAAACCCACTCGTACTCTTTTTCCTATCTGTGACCACGTCAAACTGAATCCTACAATATCCCTCACCCTCCGCACAAAAAAGTCTCCCCCCATAGCCCCCCTTTCTACCAATGCTCCGTCGTTCTCCCCGTTCCCGTGAAATCGCATTAGAGCGCAAAAATAGAGGCCGCTTTGATACTCCTCTTTTTCTCTCTCCCTCCCCTGCAAAAAAGACGACAGACACGCACAGACTTTGCGGTACGAGCGCGCGCGTCGCTCCGGGCGGCCGAGTATCAGGAGTTTTTGAACTATAAGAGACTCTCGCAGTATATACAGCGAACGCGAGAGCGAGAGAGTAGAACTGCTCGCGCTCTTACGTAAGCCCCGGCCGATCGATCCGCCCCGCGGCGCGCGCGCGTAGAGACAGCGCTGTAGCGCGCCGCTGGCCCTTTTGCGCGCGCGCTTTTTCCGAAGATGATGTCGAGCTAAACAAATTCGCAGGGGAAAAGAGAGAGAGAGAGAGAGAGGGGGAAGGAAGAGAAGGAAATGAGGGGGAAAAGGGGGAGGAGATGGCTGTGTTTCGTGAGGCCGGCTGATAAGGGGGCTTGAAGGACGAGATCGATTGATTGCGCGGTCGTAGATCGTTTCTGACGTGCGGCAGTTTTTATTTATTTGTTTGTTGGAATTTGTAGGGATGCGTTTGGACTGATGTAATTTTAGATGATTCGTAAGGTTTTAATTTATAGTTATATTTTAGTTTGTTGATTGTTAAGGATATGAATCAAATTGGAATGTGGATGATGTATTTCAACACTTATATAGTGTTTACTAGAGAAGCGATGCTAGAAAAAATAATAAGTGTATAACTGCAGAGAAAAGTAGTAAAACTTGAAAAACGAAAGATATTGATAATAACAAAACTATATTAAATATTTTATTTTATTTATCGTTTTGCAGTTTCTTCGAATTTGTGACGTTGTAGAACTAAAATAATTACAAGGAATTTCGTGAAATTGAATTCTTTCGAAAATATATAAGTTGAAATGGGAAATTCATTTCGCAGGTAATAATGCTTTTTGACCTCCATAGCGTGAAAAATGAAACACAGTTTCTTGAAATAGAAATGACAAATAAATTGAATTGCAAATAATTACTTCACTTATATACCTCATCATAACTCAGCGATGGTATCTTTATAATGGGCGAAAGGTTGAAATGTTGATTGAAGGAACTCGACGATCTTTTCATTTTTTGAAAAAAACGTCGCTTGAATTTTCTTCGCCTTTAATATAGCGCTTCTTTTCTTATCAGAATCGTTGGATCGAAAAATTTAATAATAATAAATCGAAGAAAAACTTTGACGGGCTTTATCTCGTTACTGTTGTAGTAAATAGTAGAAATAAAGTGATGTTTCCGCGTCACTTGATGCCGGAGTTTGTCTTGTGTTTCGTTCTAAAATAACTTGTCGCGATAAAGAATTATACGGAGGAAAATTGGAAGATGAAAAAATTGAATAAAACCGAAAAATTTCTTTGAAGTGACTTTCTTTTCGGAGTTCGTATAACTCAGTTATTGAAGAAATTTTTTTCCTTCGGCGACATCCTTTGCTGATACTCGAAATAACATACACAAAGAAAACATTGATTAGATTTCGTATTAATTGACTCGATGTGATTATGAGCAAATAACCGAGCTATGCGTTCGATACACAATTCCGTCGAATTATTTTGATATATGCAAAAAGTATCGGAATTCCATCAAGTGTATATAATGTTCCAGCGGAATAATTCAAAAATAATTAAATTGGTATTTTATGATTTCTAGCAACTATACGCTGTGATGAAATGGATGATTCTGCACTCTTTTATACAAAATCCACACACGCGAACGAATTTTGAACAATTGATAATAATAATTGCCTTCTCTATACGACTTTCCCCTCCAAACCTCCATAATTTTATACAAAATGCGGATACACCCCCGCGTCCAAACGACCTCCAATAACTCGCACTACTAAAAATTTTCCTCCCCCCAGCTAAACAGCGGAAGTGAACCCCGGTCATTATCGTTACACCCGCAGCCCCAAAATCCTGCCAATTCCATTGACCCCTTTTCCTCCCCACTCTTCCCCTCTCTCTCAAAAAAGACGTTGCTAGCGAATCTCTCGATCCACTCTATACACACTCCACCGAAACCCGCGCCTACGTTTCCAAAAATTACTCAAGACACTCTGCGGTTAGTGCATGCACCTATACACAGGTTCACACACACACACACACACACACCTGCTCGCGAAGAATAGGTCGAAACTACATATCGCGCGGCCCGATCGAGCGACGGCGTCGCGTGATGCGGTCGCGGTGGTGGCGGAGCTTATTGTGTAACGCCGATTAAAAAGGGGTCAGAGATTCGTGCCGCGCGGCATGTCGTGTAATGCAGCGGCGGCCCCGAAAACGCGAGGCAGTGTATAGGACCGTTAAGCTCGTTCATAAATCGAGCGCGTTTTGTTTGGGATTTGGTTTTTATAATCAGTTGCGGTATAGATCGATCTATATTGATTGTAGTGATTGCGGCTTGGGTGCGCAGGTATTAATTTTTCATGTGGTCGGGTTGATCGGGGATTGAGAGTGCCGGATGTTTTGATTAAGATATTGATTGTCGGGATTGTCGTGTCGGACGGTAAGCATTTGTCTCTTTAAGAGGGCTATAATTTATTGCGAGGTAAATTTAGAATTCCAAGTGTTGCAACAGCGTGAGAAGTGCAATTAATCGGAGCAAGATTACATGATTGAACTTATAACTTTCGAAGCTAATTAATTATTATTATATATATTGTATAACGCACGTTTTCTTTATCCCGGCTTGGAGTACTTTTGTATCGATCGCCAGTGTGTGCGTACCCACACCACAGCGACTTTGATTTCCGCAGATGTAAATAATAGACTGCGTGGCGCGTGATGTAGTTTATGAGTATAGGAGTGTACACAAGTTGCTTCGAGTGTTTTCATTTCTTATATGCCTCGATACAACTCCCAGTTTACGGAAACAATAGGAAAGTGAGAGAAGCGAAAGAAAACAGTCCGTAAAGCCACCTGGAGAGTTTCTTTTGTTTTCATCACACACACACACCTACACTTGTTTGTATCCATATCGACTTGAAAACCATGAATTTTTCAATCAGCGAAATTACACAGATCCCGCCTCTTGAAAAACTTTACGTTTCGGCCACGCGAAACTTGATCGATGTGAGCTATATGTACACACAAACTTATATACGCAACTGGAAAGTACCACAGGAAGTAATCGAAGGGATGCACTTACAAAATGACTTACTTCCCGTCGAAATTCCCGCACCTTCACCGGAAAATCTCATTTACCCGCGTCGAAAAATCTTGGGCCGAAAGATTGAAACTTAAATTCGACGTATAAATCCACTTGAGCCCTACGGGCGAGCGAGGAAATAATAATTCTTCCCCAACTTTCTATCCGCAGGTAACGTGGAGATTCTACACAAGGGCAGATGGGGCAACGTCTGCGACGACGAGTGGGACGAGGCGGAGGCTCGGGTTGTCTGCCGTCAGCTCGGCTACGCGACGGCCTCAGCGCGGCCCACTGGCAACGGTTATTTCGGACAGGCAAGAAGTAAAGTTAAATTGCATATTACGACGCGCGCGCTCACCCTACGTCGACATGACGACGATGTTGCGAGCGAGAGGAGGGCGGAAATATAGGCCGCGTTTTATTGCGCACGCTGTGTTTGGTCTTTTTAAGGAGGTTGCGTGCGCGCGCGGGAATGTAGTTTCGCGGAGTCGTTATATAGCTGGTGGTTGTAATGAAACGAGGGAAGGAGGAGAGAGTGGGAGGATTTTTGAAATTCGCTGAAGTTCGGGGCGAGGAGTGTTATGGGCAGGGAGGCGCACGAGAGTTTCGTAAATACGGAGGGCTGTTATTGGCAGTTTCTTATTTTACGGCTGCATGGCTCTTCTTGGAGATGCGTTTGATGTTTATTCATTGTTTCTTATTATATTGCGGATGGTATATGGGCGGAGTTGAGAGATGAGAATGGGAGACTTGAAATTCAATTAGATAGCGGAAGTAAAATTTTATGTGGGGATTCGGAATGAAGTTCGCAACATCGGCAGTCAGAAGAGAGTATTTTCAAATCTAAGAATATACATTATACAAGTTGAAAAGGCATATCAATCGGCCTATTTATTATTTGAGCTACTGTTATTTTTTCAGTAAAATATAGTAACCGCTTCATTTATGAAAAATTAAAAAAAAAGATAATTTATTCAAATTTTATTATTTGCATAAAAATTACGTTAAAAATAATATGCAAAAAGAATGAGAAAAAATAAAACATGGAAATTGAATACCTGAAAGCATTTTTTACATTTACCACTTTTAAATTTGTTTATTTAATTCTCTCGTATATTATATTCAAGGACGGGTAAAGCTACTTTGATCTCTGAAAACTGACACGTTTATTTAAAAAAAAGTACTTCATGTTTTTCATTTAAAAATTAATTTTTATTATAAAATACTACATTATTAATTATATTCTGTTTCTTTAACAAAATAATTGATACAATCCTACAACCACAATCCCATCTCCACCCTCATTCGCATCCACCCAGGGCGCTACTGGATGGACAACGTCCTCTGCGACGGCTCAGAACGGGTCCTCTCCAAGTGCCGCTTCGACGGCTGGGGTCGCACGGATTGTCGCGACGGCGAGGCCGCGGGCGTCATCTGCCTCAACCCCAATCCCCGCAACGAAAGCAGCAGTAGCAGCAGCCTGTCGACCCTGAACCTCGTCGAGTTTCAGCGTCGCAGCCGGATCCGCGAGTCGCACCCGAGGGGGATCGCCCTTCGGCTCTCCGGCGTGAGACAAGGCCACGTCGAGATTAAACTCGGCGACGATGGTGAGTAGTAGCAGTAGTAGCTGCAGCAAGTAGTAAACTACTCATTCTTTCTTTCTTTCTTCCTTTTTTTCGAGGAAAAAGGGGAGAGATCGATCGGGCTCAGCATATAAGCTGGCTTTTATGACACGGCGGCGAGAGCGAAAGTGAAAGGTCGATTCGAGGGTGACGATGTGAGTGGGTCGAAGGTTGTTGTGTGACGACGAGACGAGACGGGCGGGCGGGCGGGGAAGGGCTCGACGTGAGCGGCGCTAGTAATCCGAGGGGAAGGTTGGGTATTTAGGTTGCTGATTGTTCTGTTTTGTAATTGATTGGGAATTACGGGGGTGGATGGGGCTGGAGGTGAAGTGGCTGGATTGATAGGGATTATTATAAGGTTGGCAGAGGTGTTTGGAGAGACGACTATTCGGTTGTTTATTTTTATCAGGGTTTGATAACAATGTCAACAGGAGTTTTTTAGCTGTAAAATACTGCGAAGGTTGGTGGATAACTTTATGTTGGAGTTATGTTCTTCTATGCTAAATTTCATTATCGAAATTATTTCAAATATAACGTGACAGTTTCATCTATAACGAGATGCTTTTGTACACAAAATTGAGTTTAGAGTCTATGCATACATTTATGGGTTAATAGAATTAGGTGGAAAATAGCTGCTATCTATAGATTTAGTGCATTAATTATTAACTAGTTTATTATTTAAAATAGCCTTAATGAAGTTTTCGATAATTTACCTACATATTCGGTTAAATAATAGAATACTATATACCTGTATACTATGTATGGAGAGTTTTTTTTGCATTGAAAAAGTAAACTAAGAAATAAAAATTTTCTTTCAATATCAAAAATAATCTTTCCTAT
This sequence comes from Torymus auratus, assembly GCA_900474315.1. NCBI lineage: Eukaryota > Metazoa > Arthropoda > Insecta > Hymenoptera > Torymidae > Torymus > Torymus auratus. Next base: position 26,177 of record UXGD01001787.1, read on the forward strand.
TACAATTCATTTATTTTACCATTTAAAATACACTTTAACGGTCTCTTCCACATCATTTAAACACGTCAAATCCCATGGAAAATACGAGCGCCTTATATTTTTTCATAATCTACAGTACATCACAAAGGGTGAGAGAGAGAGAGAGAAAGGCAAATCGGGGAGATGCGCGCACCTGGGGCACACAGCTCGCGCCCGCGTAAGACGCTTTCGCCATTAAGGAATTGAGAGAGGCGGCACGAGAAAGGAAGCGGGAGCCACTAATGCGTATATACTTTCATGAAAATACGCGGATTTTTGCCGGCGTATAGAGGAGCCTCCGGTACATTTTCGCGTAAAGAAGGGTTCACTTTGTTGGCTTAAGGTTTGGCAAATGCTCGTCGTATTTTCCGTGGAAATCCTTTGAAGCCTTTGAAGTCGTTTGTGATATTTAAATACACGATATTGCCATTTATAATGATTAAACGTGCATAAAAATACAAAGTGTTGAAAAATCTTTTAAATCTGCACGAATATAAATATTCGAATTGATCAAAATTGTAAACATACTTTCGGCCTTAAATAACATTTCCTCTATATATTACACATCAAAGAAACCCTCCCGTTTCCATCAAACGAAAAATCAACGAAACCACATACAAACCCTTTCTTTACTTCCCCTACGCAAGAAACTAGACCACGTACGCTCCCGCGCTTAGCCTTATCTCATTCCTATTAGACGCGTCCCTAATCCAATAAATTCCGGAGTCGACGCCCTCTCCCATTCTCACCGCGCTCGATTTTCAATACGACGACTACGGCTCGCGCGATTTCTTCTTGCATTTCACCTTACAGATTGGGGCGTCGTGTGCGGCGACGGCTGGTCCCTGCTGGAGGCGGCGGTGATCTGCCGGCAGCTGGGACTCGGCTTCGCGGGCCAGGCTTACCAGACGAGCTTCTTCGGACGCAGCAAGCTGCCCATGGCTGTGAGCGGGATCAAGTGCCACGGTGACGAGAGGAATCTCGCCGAGTGCCTGCACGACACCGTGCCCGATTGTCCCGGTGAGTCAGAGATTGACGATTGGATGTTTTTTCCTTTTCCTGGACGGGAGATTGCGGGATTTGTAGTTTTAACCCGTTGACTTTTTTGCCATCTACGGGGGATGTAAAAGAAGGGAAAATATGTGTTTTTATACATGTAACAGTTTAGATGTTCAAGTGCATAATTGAAAATAATGTATTAGAATTGGGTATTTATCAATTTATATTTTAATATATATGTTTGATTAGGATAAAAAAAACTTATAACGGATGTCGAAATCTATTTATTTATCAATCGTTTTGAATGTTGTTATTCTTTCTTTGTAATTTATACTAACTGTTCAAATAACCTTTGGACAGCCGAAATAAACTTTACCCTATTAGAAAGTTCCAAAAGTTTCGATTGCACTAAAGCCAATATTTAGTCTTCCCGACGGTTTACAGCTTAATAACGTAATGCAATGACCAATAAGTTGGTATTTGAATCCATAATTCGCTAATATTAATCTGATGGCAATTGAGATCATATTAAGCTTCTACATTATTATCTTCTCCCTAAGATTATGCATTTGAATTTCGTAATAAACAATTTATAATTTATACGATGTTTGAAATTTGAGAAATTTACACGGAAAAAAATAAATAGAAAATCTTATTTTTTTGTACAAGTTAAATCAACTGGATAATGAAAAAAGCTGAAAAGGTAGAAACTGCTTTTAAAAAAGTAGAAACTTCTTTAAAAAAGCAGAATTCACTTTTTTTAAAGTTTTAAAGTAAATCTACCGTTTATTTAAAATGCATGTCAAAGGATAATGGCAATCTTACTTTTCTAAAAATATGTGAATTCTACTTTTTTTTAAACAGTTTCTACTAATTCTTATGAAAGATAAAATAAACTTGCTTTTATAAAGTTAAATCAACTGTATAAAATGTAGAATTTATTGTTTTTTTTCGTGTGAAGATTATAAAGTATACATGATTACTGTACATACTATTAGTTCCAATATAAATGATAAATTCCTTATTGCAAATACTTGCACACTTCCACAATCGATATTACAAACTTTATAATTCATGCTGAATTTAGCCCTTACATAATGCATAAAGTAGAATCTCTAAAACAATCTCAAGCAAACTCAGCAATTTAAAATAATATGAAATAAGAAACTTTAAACGTCATCGCCACTTATTCCTCCACCTATGACATTTTCATATCTCAACGTCTTTTCTCCACCTCATCTGCAGAAATAATTAATCAACTGCAGATAACCATAGCCATTCGCGCTGCTCCCGGGCCAAACTTCCAACCTACCACCCCTTCCCCTCATTCCGAATTTACGCTCTGCAGCCATAACCTCCCTCCTCCCCGAAAAAAGTCATCCACTCTTACTGCGCCACCTCCTGAAACATGCATAACGTCGCGCAGGTGTCGGCGAGAACGTGGCCAGCGTGACGTGCGCGAGCCGCATCGCCGACCTCGTGTTCGACCATATCGAGCTCGAGCGCACTGCACACCTCGAGGACAGGCCGCTGCATTGGCTCCAGTGCGCGATGGAGGAGAACTGTGTCGCCTCGCAGGCTTACAAGGTACAGAAGGAGTCTGAGCACTGGCGCTGGGAGAGCAGGAGACTGCTGAGGTTCACGGCGAGGATACTGAATGCCGGCACCGCGGATTTCAGGCCATCCGTGCCGAAGCACCTGTGGGAGTGGCATATGTGTCACATGTAGGTGGTTCGAGTAGTTTCTTTTTTATTAATTTAGTTTTGAAGGTATGAAAGGCAAGGGGATGGGAGTAGCAACGATGCTAATTTTGCGAAGTCTCGTTGGACGTTATCTTGTTATTTATCTTAATTGCAGAAATGATAATGAAGTCGTGCAAACTCTGGCAGGGTTTGGCAAAATTGACAAAGTTTGATAAAGTTTTATGAAATTAACATTTCTTGCTGGGAAAGAAACTTAACAAGTTGAATAGTAAAATGTTGCTTTTGTACGGAGAAAGCTTTATAATAAAATTTTAGAGATATAAAGTTTTGTGAATATCAACATTTATTTTCTAAATAAATAAGAAATGCGAATTATGAAAAACTAACGAAAATGATTCGATATTTCTTCTTTTGACTTATCCTCGTGTAAAGCAGTAACGCGCCAATATTTACATTCAACATTTCAATTTATTCGTTCAATATTAGCTGACAAATTTTCCAATTTACAAAGTTCCAGGACTTTTACGACAAATTCGAATCTCCACATGTGCATACGCGTGTATGTACTACTCGTAGGCCGTGATGCTGCCGTTATAACTGACGTATACTACTAACTAGTGCCGCTTTACGGACTATGTATTCGCTTTTTTATTTCACTTTTTTACGGCAAACGGTCCAAACCCGTTGCGCTAGAGTTTGCAGTATGGACGGTTGATTTCTTTTTTGATGAAAGAGACGTGAGTTTGGAGGTATGCAGTGTTTAATGATAAAACAGAAAAAAGATATTCAATCGAATATTGACTTTTTTTCTATTATTTAATCTTTTTTACTTTACAACAAGAATATCACTATAAAATGATTAAAAGTTAAGTATTCATTGAAATCTAGCCGCGTTTTTAATGTATAAGCTATATTGAAATCATTTTATCTTACACTTTTGATAGAATATTTAAAACCAAACCTACGTAACTCAAACATCATTAAAAGGCTTCAAAATTCCCACTCCCCACAGGCACTACCACTCGATGGAAGTCTTCGCTACGTTCGACATCATAGACTCGACCGGCAAGCGCGTAGCCGAGGGCCACAAGGCCTCGTTCTGCCTCGAGGACAACCAGTGTCTCTTCGGTGTCCAACCCAAGTGAGTAACACCTCCACCCCCTCAAAAATCTCACCCACATAAATTTCCCTCACCCGCGCGCACGTCCAGTGCAAACAAACGTGAGGCCATCAACATTTACGAGGCAACTCTGAGCGCAGGTACAGGTGCGCGAATTACGGCGACCAAGGGATTTCCGTGAACTGCAGCGATATTTACAGGTACAACATCGACTGCCAGTGGGTCGACATTTCAGAGCTGGCGCCTGGCTCGTACACCCTCAAGGTACGTGTCCGTGTGTGTGGATAATTCTCTTTGCTGCTATATACCGCTGCTGCTGTTTCTGGCGCATTAACATTTTCTCGTCGATTTATTCCACAAGAGCGGCGCGTTGTAATAGGGGAGGCGAACGCACGTATGGAGCGATTAATTCCGCCTCTGCAGTGCATGTTTGGGTTTTGCGGAGCTCTGTAATGAGCGGATCGCTTTGTCGCTCCCTAATTGGTACAGCGCTGCTAATGGTATTTCTAGCTTTTTCCAGTAACGATTTCATTAGGGAATTTCGGGTAACATAAGGTCACTTGCTATTTAATAACTAGAAAATTGTTTTGCTTTCTTCGGTTGCTTTCATGCCAGAGAGCTTGCACTTTACTTAAACCGGAGCAAGAGAAAATTAAAATTACTCTGCCTTCCACCACTGAAATAACTTGCTTCAAAAGTTTCGGAATAAAGGCAAAAAAAAATTTTCACTCTCGAGAAACGTCTCGAACTTGGCGAAGTACATTTTGAGTAAAGTGCCCCCCCCCCTTCAACGCTTCTGTCTTTATATACTTTATAAAATATGAATTTGCAGATGTAAAATTTTGAGACCACAGTAGTAGAGAAAAATATAAAAAGAAATGATGAAAGAAATTTTGATATTTATTCTGCCTGAATATTTATTCGATTGGTAAACAAATAAAAGCAGGGAATTTTCAGCGATCCGCAGTAAAAAATTTACACGTGTTGTGAATGACGACGTGACTCGCTTGACAGTTTAATGGTGCACTCTTTCAGAGTCTCACACAGGTCTCAACTAAACTATAATTACTTCACTTTAATCCTCCATCTCAGATTCCTCACATTTACCATATCAAAATTCTCGACAGATAAAAAATCCAATTTTCTGCCCTCCGGCCGGAAAGCGTCAACTTCCCGGCCGCTGCGCGAAACGAAGTTGCCGCTTTCCGGCGCCGTCG
>UXGD01001788.1:0-31202 GCA_900474315.1 Torymus auratus
TCAAGACAAGACAATAATACTTTTCATATTGACTGACAAGACCAAGACAAGAGAGAAATTTTCAAGAATTTACAAGATCAAGACAATAATTACAGAAATATTGTATTGTCTAGCTCTCGTACAGCCCTAAAACGTGTACCCTAATACTCTCCTACGGTTAGGCCCCAACTTCACGCCGTATCGAAATGTACTATTATGGTTCGCGGTCAAGGATTTCTTTTTTTTTTATTTTGAACGAAACACAAATCAGCCGAGGCGAATTACGAAAACTATGCAAAACAAAGGAAAAAAAAGAAAGGAGAGTTCAACGAAACATGAAAGTTGCGATATTTCGAGCTAAAAGTGCATTGTATGCAATACGCGCATATGAGAGGCGAAAAGCCAATGACCGATTTCCGGTTTTTCGCGAAAAAGTCGCGCACGTTCCGAGCTCTTCTCGGATCAGTGACCTTGCCTTGCACGGGAGTGTCTCTTTCTCTCTCTATTCAACAATGGCGTATGGCACGTTTTGAATATTCAAGCGCTCGCGGGCTTTCCCGCATAAGCGATCGGTGATATAACAATTGGTGGGTTTCTATACTTTCTGCAGCTGCACGGTGTGTGTACAAACAATCGTTCGCCGGTAGCGCGAGTTAAAATTCTTCATTAAAATTTTTTCTTTAATTTCTCTTAAATTTAATTACCTTAGAAAAAATTTTATTAATCAATATACAGAATCAACTTTTGATTCAACAAAAAAAATTAGCTCGAAATACCGATCCGAAACTATAACCCAATCTCCACAGCATATACGTCCTCCTCTACATTGCAAATCGTTTTCTCTCTCTCTTTTTCCTCACTCTCTTTCTTTCTAACGTCCCGGCGATATTGCCATCACAGCGCAGCGGCGGCGGCGGCCACCGCGTGACATCATGATTCCCCGCTTGTGCCTGCTAATAACAACCCCTTTGATGCCAGGGCTCGGCGAGAAAAGCGAGGTTAAAGACACTCGCAATCCGCGCGCAGAACGAGAAAAGAAGCCCCGAGAAGCGCGCGCGACGCGAGGCGCCTCATTCAAATTATTCCCCGAGTCCTGTACGATTTCCGAAGCCCTAGTGCTGGAAAGATCCGATCCGCACCGCCGTCGCCAGCGACGACCACGACGACGTAGAATATAGACGAGGTAGTAGACGCTGAATTTATAAAGTCGTTACAGCATCGACTTTTATCCTCTGCGTGTTATACCCCGTTCGCGTGCTTTTCTTGAGCTTTCGCATAATTATTAAAGGTTCTCTTTTTCGAAGAAGAACGGGGAGAGGGAAAATTGAATTAGGGTTCGTTAATGAAAGCTTTTATATACGTAATCAGATAATAAGAGCATATACCTACGAGCTTGCACTGAAAGTTTTCCACGCGACACGCGCGTTGTGTACATCGATTTAATCTACCGCTAATTCTATTAGTGCTCACTGGCTAATTTAATTCCTCCGTTATTGAAAAATAGCATGCTGCCCATACACACATACTAATTAGAAATAGCGAAGAATGGAAACGTTGGTATTATATTAAATACTGATGAAAAAGCCATGCAAACAATGTTCATTAGCTACTCTTCCCCTTCTCCAGATTAGCATCGAATATATCTGAAAAATATATATATGATCTTCCCGCAATATTATAATTTTCCGAAAAATTTGGCCAGATTACATGGAAGATACGATGTATATAACGCGAAATATAAGCGTGCGTTTCAATGGTATATTCAAACGAGTCCAAGCGAGAGAGAGAGAGAGAGAGAGAGGCAGAGCTAATTATGAGTAACGTCGTTGGCTTTGGCCAAAGCAGAAACAAAGCGCTGTCTCAATCAATTCCAAACGGAACTGAACTCGACTTTCTCGAAACTCGCGACGAGCGAGCTAGCGCTGTGCGATGCATACACATGCAAAGAAAGCGCGCCGTGGGATGACGAAAGCCGCGGCGCAGCCTTGCAAATATAATTAGTGCTCGAAGTAGTAGTAGTAGTAGTTGTAGTAGTCCCTATATATACCATTCCGGATCATCAATTAACGTTTTCGCGGTATATGAGCATTGTCCCTCTCCCTCTCCTCCTCCCGTTCTCTCCTTATAATATAAATTCACGGTTTAATTGAGGGTATATCCCGCTCTCCCCTCCCGGCGTTTTTTCCCTCCTGCTCTAACTAATAACGAACAAAAATGTATGATGAATAGCGAATTGTGCGCTCTCTCTCTCTCTCTCGCTCTCTCGATTGGCCGATTCACTTTCCGCTTACGTGTTCATTCTCTCTTTACAATGGCCGTTAACAAGGATTTCCTGGAAGTTCCGCGGCGAGCGAGCGAGCGCGTTTATTCGTATTCCCGCCGCGGCTATTTTTGCCCATCGCGCCGCTAACGCGATTCAGTAAAAAGCCGAAAGGACATGCGCGGAGAAGGTATAAGGAGAGAAAGAGGAGATAAAAGAGAGAGAGATGGAGAAAAAACATGACGTCTCTGTTTCCCGGCGACGCGTCGGCCGATTTCTTGCCGATTTTGTGTATATAAGGCTAGGGCGAGTCTCTGAGCTTCTCTCTCTCTCTCTCTCTTGCCGAGATTCACAGGAAATTCCGCAGTGGGTTGTTATTATTTGTGGGAGCTCGGCGAAAAAGGAATTGGAACATAACGAGATGAATATGAAGAATCGGCGAGTTTTTCGGCATGTATAGCGACTCGAGAGGAATATGAGATCGCGAGAGATTTTGGCCCCGACCGTATAGCGGCCACTCGCGAAAAAGTCGTCTGATCGACCATGAAAATGCGTGTGTCTGTGTATATATATATAAGAGGATTGCATAATCACTCGAGTTTACGAGATTTGTCATCTTCAAGTCCGAAATAATATACTTTTACACGCGATTACGCAACAACAAGTTAAAAGCAATCCTAAAAACTGTCATTCCCCAGTAGCCAAAAAAAATTGGTAATCGCGCTGTTTACGGAAGTCGAAATATTAATTACCCGTCCGACCCGTGCGTTTATTTTTCTGTAAATGTTAATTTGTACCCGACGGCCTGGAACCGATAAATAACAATCGAGTTTACCAACAGGCCGCATATATACACGATCGGCTAACAATGTACACTAATTACAACCGAGCGGACGAGCAAATTCGTTAAAAGCACATATATTTTGTACTCCATACCCAGGGCGCACATAAATTTCGCTCGCACAACAGCCGAATCAAAAGCCGAGAGCGCCAGCTCGCAGTAAATAATTTCCCGTTTACAATTTCGCGTCCGCGCTTTCAATCCACGTACTTTTTCGCAAAATCAATACGCGAGTAAATCAATCCCCCGAACTATCCACTCTCTCGGCTGCTATATACACACACACACAAAAAGTCACGGAAACGCAAAACCTTCGCGAGATAAGAGAATATTGTTTTCGCAGGCGAGCAAGCGGCCGCAATAATTGAAAGAGCGAGCGCGGGCAGATAAATTATCTCATTACACGTCGCCGCAGCGAATATTCGTGTATGTGTGCGTGTATATAGCTCGGTTGGGTGAATTGATTTACGCGCGGCGCGTATTTCACAGTTCGCCGTTTTGAGGAATCGATCGGCCTTAACGATTAGAGGCGCCGTAAACGCGTCCGAGCGTTTAATGCTCTGAGAGTTGCGCGCGGCGGCTGGGTTGTATAGCGGAGGAAAGAGTTGTTGCCGCGGTACAGTGCAACCTGTAACGAGTGTTTAAGTGAGGTGAACGGTGGAGGAGGGAGATGAATGGACGCTGAGGGTTATGGTGAAAAGTTTTTTTTTTAGATTTTGGAAAGTTGAAATTTTCTCTCTTTGAAATACGGATATTTCATAAAATCCTCTAAAATTTCGTACAAATTTTCCTTACTTATCCATCCAAAAATAAGAATCTTCAAAAAGCTCATTTTTGTAAACAAAAGAATTGTTTTAATTTCAATTAGTTTCCCCAACGATTATACTTTTTTTTACGCGATATAACAACAATAAATTCATTCAAGTCGTTGGTAATTGATACAAATTTTAATTAAATATTTTACGACTCGAAAAGAAATTCATTATTCCGTGTGTTCGCACATTCATACATGTACAAGTGTGCGCAAATATACGTGTGCGCGCGCGCGTCTATGTAATACATATGTATTAATGAATACATAGCGAAATTTTTGCGCTCTTTTCCCCTCACGCACACGTAGAGAATCCCGCGTATGATTTACCGCACTCACTCGTTCGCGCATACACTCCCAACCGAGAGAGCGAAAGAAAAGTGGTAGGGAGCTCAAAAGAAGCGTATGTATACACCGCAGCGGGAGGAGGGAGCAAAGGGGAGGGGAGGAGTGCCTTGCTCGCAAGAGCGGAGAGTACAGAGAGTATATATGAGAAAACAATAGAGCTGATTTGCAAACAATAGAATAACGTTAAGAGTCCCGGAGAGGAGTATTATACGCTCTTCTTGTGTGTGCCATAACGCCGGGGTAGAGAGAGAGAGAGAGATAGAAGAGGCGCATATGCCCATTAATATTCAAAGGCGAAAATAATGTAAACGACACGGCAAAAATCGGGGGAATAATTTCGATTCTCCGCGTATAAGGGGATGCCCCAGCTGGAGGGAGAGGAGAGGGAAGTCGCGCGTGTGTGTTATATAGGTACCTCCCTGGTTCTTTGCCGCTCTCTGTGTGGCGTACGTCTCTTTTTTTGTGAGGATCTGGTTTTTTTATACGATTGGAGATTGTGGAGGAAAAGTTTTAACGATAGGGTTTTTTTCAGTAAGAGAAAAATCGTCGCCGCTGCTGCTGCTGATGGGTGCGTTTAAAAGTAATTTTTACGATGAATGATGATTGTAGGCTAGGGTCATTGAATTAACGCGCAAGCACCTTTTTTGGACCCGCCGTCAGCGTCACAGGCCGTGTTTACGAGTCGTGGAAATGCGGCATATGTTTTTTGCAACACACCATCACGCAAATTTATATTGTCAACGACAAAAGCAGGTTTTTTTTTGTCAAATCATTCGAAATCTATAAACACTTTAATCTATCCCGAAACAGGCATCTGCCGGCCATGTTTGCCATTTCAAAAGGAAATTAGCTATTGCATACCACAGTAATTCCAATACCACACTGCGAAACTGAACTATAACCCCGCACCGCCGTCGATTATACACCGACGATTCTCGTAATCGATTCCCGCTCCCTCATCACCATAACAATTAACGATTTTTGCCTTCTTACGTCCCAGAAAATCTTCACCAACCGGCCAATATTACCTTTCCATTATCGGATACCCCCGCATCTACATTACACACACTAGCGCTTATAAGGTACAACCTATCTATAGAAGCTCGCGCTTGGGCTATAATGATCTAGTTACCGTGCGCGCAGGATTAATAATTTATTATGTGATAGTAGCAGCAGCAGCAGCAGAGACAGTTTACGGGGGCCGTGCGCTCGCTCGCGGCTTTTATAAAGTTGACTTTTAATTAAGAGCGCGCGCTGCTGCTGCTGCTAAGGCTACGCGGCACTTAATTTCAGAATCAATTGCTTGTTATGAATTGTAAAACGACAGATGTGCAGGAATGCGAGCGGCGGGTTATCGCGGCTCTATATACGAGCGTTTTCTCGTTAACGATGGTAATGTCGCGCGGTTGCGTATATGTATACAGCCAGGCGGCGGCGAACGGTGCAAATAATAGAAAATTGTTAACGAAGAAAGTTGAGGTTACAAGAGAGCGCAAAAGAATATAAGGGATATATTTTGAAGTTTTAACGGCGAGAGAGGATAATTAAAAGTTGATTGATTTATGGCCTCCACAATATAAAAGCTCTACTCCTTCGAACTCTCGTATATACGTGTAAGAGCTTGGTTATCGATTCCAAGCTCCAAGTAGACCAACGCATATACGCACACACTGCAATACTCACCCTGGGTTCCTCTCCGTCCTCCATCCTCGGCGTGAACATAACCCCACCGATCTGCGCCTGAATGTTCTGTTGTAGCAACTGTGCCAGTTGTGGATTCTGCGTGAGGATCGCCGGGTTCTGCTGCAGCAGCTGCGCCAGCGCGGGATTCTGCACCAGGATCTGACTTAACGGTGAGCCTACAAGGCCAGGGTGTAGTCCAGCAGCCGCTGCAGCCGCCGCGGCTGCTTGCACACCGGACAGAGACCCCGACGTCGTCGTCTGGGACGACTGAGAGGTGGACAGGTTACAGGCGCCGGAACTGCCGGTGGCGCCACTACTGTGGTTTTGCCGCGATGGGCTCTGGGGTGTGTGCGGCGGGGTGGGCGGACTCCCAGGCGCCATCGAGGACGCGTCTTTCTCCTCTTTGACCTTGACTCTGCTGCCTGGAAGAAGATAAAAGAAGGGTGATGGTTAGATTTGGTCGTGTGGTTATATATAAACCTATTCTATAATATTGAAATCGTAAAAGGTACGGTTATAATAACTATCTTTTCAATGAAATGATGGTCTGTACTTAATGCAATGTATGATCTTTGCTAAACGACGAGTATATAAGTTGAAATTAAAGTCGTCATTGTCGTTAATTTAACGACCGCCGCGGCATTAACTTCGATTCCTCTTAAAAGAATATCATCATTTCGTGCTTAATATGTAAATTTCAGCTTCGCCTTAAATCGTTAGCTCCAATCAATGCTTTATTACAGAGAAAATATTAAATGCGCGAGCTTTTATATACGAGTTCCGAGTTCATTTGAAACACAAACGATCGCCGTCTAATTTATAATTCATCGGAATCGAAAGTTAAAAATGTATATATATAGGCGGTAATTGATCGAAGACTCTCCCGCTCGTATATATATCGTTAAATTAGGCGTTTTATCCGTCGCGAGTGATTCGGCAAGTTCGCGCGGTTGCCATTTTCAATTGACGACGTTGACGCACGAATAGAGCGAGAGAGTTTCTTCTTGCTCTTTTCGCCTTTTTGCGCCAAGTAGATTTTATAGAAACCATTAAGCATTAATGTGCCATTGTACGTGACACGTTATATGGTTTTACCGCGAATTCGATTATTGTCGCCGAGTACTCAGCGGCAGCAACGCGGAAAGATTTTCAAATATACGTCTGCGGGTGCAGCAGCACACGTTGCAACTATTATCGGTATTATGAATATCACTTTACACTTAATCGCTTCTAACGAACTATAAAAGGACTTTTTCGTTAATTAAAAACCACATGCTTCGCGGGTGTTCTCACACTTGCACATATCGTACACAGATTCTCTTTCTCTTTGTTATACTCTCAAAGAGAGTAAATCTTCTCTCGGGGCGAATTTCAGATAAGTATAATCCAGGTCGCGCGCTCGTGTTCGAATGAAAATTTCGCCTAAAAGCAATTCCGCGCCGTCTCTACTCAGCCCCTATCGCCCGGCTGTAAATTATCATTTTTAACGAGACCACGTATGTGTATAAGTATCCTATATATACAAAGTACACGAACGCGCGCGGCCTTTTGATATTGTTACCTAATCGCGCGGCGCTCGAGCGCGCGTTTCGCGGATTGGAGGAAATAAAAGAGCCGCGGGACGCTTGTCGCGATATATTAGCCGCACGCGTGTGTTGTAGGCTGGAAAGGAGACAAGGTATAACGCTGGAATTGGATTTGAGCCACGCTCGCGTTTCGAGCTTGCGCAATTTGTATTGTTAATATTGCGACTAATGCTCCGGGGGTATAATGTATAATGGATTGTATATAGGAATGGAATGTTTTGGGGTTTGAATTATGGTTTGAGGAAAACCGAGTGTATTCGTGGATAATTTGTATTCTAAATATTGAGTGAAAAACGTGTATTAATTCTAAATATAGCGAATAGGATTACGAGGTTTGGAAAAAATAACGTATACAACGACGCTAACATAGGATAGCTTTCTCAATACGGGTTTTCGCGAATTTATGCGCGACTTTCAGTGCGCAAATACGACTCTTTTCTCCTTGGAATAATAGCTTTCGCTCTGGTCCATTTAAAGCGAGCAAAGCGAAGTACATAACGTTTCCGACGATATTCGCGTAAAACTTTCAATCGCTCTTAAATTAACAGTTCACGCCCCGTTTCTACAGCGACATACGTATATACGTATACACACGCGCCGTTTCTTCGAGCCTGTACGAGGTTTCCTCGCTTTTCAACGTTATTTGTAACTTGTCTTGTATAGTTGTCATTGTTCGCTTTGTTTATGGTTCGGAAGATAAATGACGTTTGATAATAATGGTTTGAATTGTGTAAATTTGTAATCAATAAGGAAGTATATTTTCAATGGTTTTACAACAACAATTTATTATTTTTACACAACGATATAATTTCACTTTATAGATGAACGTAAATTTTCAGCACTTCCGCAGCATCATAAACACGAAAACAACCACAAAACTCCGCACGTACATCCACTAAAATCTTCGTCCTTTTTCACTCAACTTTATCTTCACCGGCCCATCGCATCTTCGAAAACTGCTCACTTCGCACAATCAACGTCACCTCCATCACGAAAATCTCCACAGCAGCTTCTCCTCAAAACCCACATTTCCCACCTCACCTCTCCGCAATATCAATTCCAACCTCCTCCTCCACCTCCTTCTTCGCCCGACATATCGTCGACTTTACCAAAGTACATAAACCGCCAGCGCACGTATATATACGCGCCGCATATATTCCCCTCTCGTGAAATTCGCTCGGCGATAAATAAACGCTCCTAAATCATCGCAACGTTTTTTTTCTCTCTTTACCCCCGCTGCCACCGCCGACGCCATAGCAGGAGGGGGGCAACGAGGCTCGTATATCTCCGCGTTTCGCGATTGGCTGAGAAATGATTTTTGCGCGCGCGCGGAGAGGAAGAAAAGCGCGCAACGAGAGAGTGCCAATCAGCCCGTGCTTCTAATTGACTTTCCAGCGGAATACTGCCCGCCGAGTTGCAGCTGCTGCTCCTGTATAGGTGTATGCGTGCCGCGGCGTTGTGTGTTTGAAAATCGACGAGTACGCCGGTTTCAACGAGACGAGCGCGAATTCCTGTGTATATGGAAGTCTATGCGTATGACGAGAGATATTTTTGTTTCGAGACGCGGATGTGAAAGTAGCTTATATTTCTAACTACTTATGATTGTCGGAAATATTACAAAAATATCTGTACATTTTGAATATGAAACTTTTGCATAAAATTTATTGATAATAATAACATTTTCTAATCTCCAAAAAAAAAACCGTTGAAATTTTACAAATGTAAAGAAAAACAATAAAGAAAACAAAATTTCTGTTTGTTCTAGATATAATCCCGGCTGTAGTAGATCTTTACCCATGACGCGGACAAAAGGCGTTCTCTCTCTCTCCGAGACACGAGCTGTGGCGCACCGCCTCGGGCCAGGAGCGCGGCCGAACTGAGGCTGCCTCACTCGCTCCGACTCTACGTTTCCCCGACTTGGGAAAATCTCAGCCTCACCTTTACAAGAGAGGGGGAAAAGACGTGTTCCTCCATTGGTCGGTCCAAAACGCTCTCTCTCCCTCACTCAAGTACTATACGAGAACGAGCGAGGAAGAAAAAAACGCGAGAGAGACGAGGGCGCCAAGTACCTCGAAAAAAAGAGAGAGAACGCGGAAGAAGAAGAAGAGCCGCGTAAATCGATCTCTCTCTCTCTCTCCCCATCAACGCTGTGGGGGGATCGTGAAATTGAGACGTCTCGACATCATAAAGTCCCGTAATCGCCGGCCGAGAGAGCAGGTACATCTGCTCACTCTCTCTCACTCACTCTCCGGTTAATCGATCAATTGCGCGCTCACTCGACTTTTTTTCCAAAAAACTGTGAGCCCGAGTATAATAGTTCCCCTCGCGACGACGCGTAAATTTATTGCGCCCGCGGAAGGGGGAGACAGCAGGCTATTGTGCGGCGGGAGAGAGAGATAGATAGAGCGCGAGCTAATAATCCAAATATTTGGGCGAAAACAGAGGGCGCCGTTGTCTGTTGTAGAGAGAGCGGGCGCGGTTCCCAGGCTCATTAAACGCCGATTCCGGTGCCTGTGGAATAACACATATACACTGCAGACGTGTAGGGAGATAGAGAGCTGTGAGTGTATTTTTTTTGCAAGAGGTGATGATGAATCGCGTGGACGCGACTATGATGAGCCGAGGCGACGAGAGATAGACTGCTGTGTGTGTGTGTGTTTTTAATCGGCGAGGAATTATATATTGGGGGTTATTTATAGTTCTGCGTTTAACGGATTCTCTGTAGGTAGAGTGTATTGTATATAGGTGAAAATGTAGGGTTGCTGAAATGTTGTTTGTTATTTACATTAAAAATAGGACTTTCTTATAATGACAAGTATATTTATTTATTAAGTTGTTCAACTCGTTCGGTGTAATTGTGGATTGTGCAATTAATGTATTTTATTATTTTAATTGTGGCCGTACGTAAACTTTGAGAATAATTATAGAGTTCCGCAATACCGCTTTGGGCTTATTTATATTGTTAAACCTCATAACGAACTATATTTAATTGCCCTTGATATTTTAAACCTATATAGCGAAAATTTTTCACGTAAAAATTCTAATATTTACTGCGATGATAAATTACACAGAGACCCATAAGTGCGAGTATTATTATTAAAGAAAGCCGTTCTTTAAAATTTACGACAATGTTACGAAACGTTATAAAGCGCAAGTGGGTCAGATTAATAATGTTGATCATTACAACAGAATGTTTGCGATTAAAGGCAAATGTTTTGTCAGTATCTCGTTATATTTGCCGTTTAGCTTTATATATTTTGCGCTCTTAACGATCGAGTATATAATAAATAACGACGGAACGAGCCTGTACATAGCCAAACAAAAGTTACACTGATTTACTCATTAATGTGTTTTACAATCAATTTGCCTCTTACAAAACAAGATGCAACGTACAATCAACACACACGTCGTCTATCTTCGTATTAAATATAAACGCTATATTATTAACAATAAACCCGACTCTTACAATCAATCTATAAGCCAACAACGCAGCTCTACGCGTTACACCGAGAACCAAAGTCACATCATCCTATCTCCCCTCCTAAAGAATACACACACACACACTCCGTTTATTATACCCCCGGCGATCCGACAGAGGAAGAAAAAAAACCTACGGGATGGATCTACGCGCGTCTGAAAGCCTCGAGCCGTCATATTACGACGCTTCCTCACTTTTTATCCCGAAAGTCTCGCCTGACAATGCGCCTCTATCCACACACTCGTTTATACGTGCCTGCGCATCCTCATTTTTCTCGATTCCCGGCGACCAACTGCCGCGCGCGGGGCAAAAGGGGTTGATTTCAGGTATATAAGCATCGAAACGCGCATGAGAACGCATACTGCGCGTATAAAAAAGCCAAAGACGACGTTGCGTATACCTTATACAGATGACGATCCCTTTTCCCTCTCGCGTCATCTTTCGGTACGTTTGGAGCGTTGTGTATTCCGAAGGAGAAGGCGTACTACTCTAGCTCTTAGGATAGATATAACGATCTGGCGTCTTGTATAGAACGGGATGCAAATTCGCGGGCGTGTAGGTACACAATGCGCGGATGGATGCAGATTGGGATCGGTATGCGGTGTGCATGTTTTGCGAGAGAGAGAGAGGCGAATTTTTTGGGATGAATATGAGAGGGTTTGGCTCCATGGCCGTGACCGTTGCAGGATTTTATGGGGGAAGGATAGGGTTGATGGGAAAATTTTTGCGAGGAAAGAAAAGGGTTGCTTTTTTGGGGTCTTATCTACTGTGGATGAGAGGATGGGTGAAATCCGTTTTGCCACGGGTACATGGCTTTGGGAAGACGGTTATTTTCAATGATTCGTTGGAATTGTAAAGATAGATGTATATCGTGTTTTTTTAGTTATAAAATACAGGTAGCGAATGGTAATATGCATATCAAATCTAACGCCATTTTCAACAGTTTCTTAGATCTCCTAAACACAGCCATATTTAAATTCACGCATTCCATTGATTCTCAACCACAACCACAAAACGAACGATTCTTTTCACTTCCTATCTCCACCGCCCCTAGGCGAAACCTAATCGATCCCACGCAAAAACCTCGGAATATTTAATTGCGGCGCATTACGAGCGTACAACTACGCCAGCGCGCGTTACATCACGCGGGCGATTTTTTCTCCCGGCGGGTGGTCCGTGTTTCGTGCGATTCCGAGGGATTTCGTGTTTCGCTTCTCTCTCTCACTCACTCGCGAAAGCTTTTATTATTAATTTCGCGTCTCGGTTTCGCTGCGGGGATTATTTCGGATGGGAGAGTGAGAGAGATCGTTTTGTTGCGGTGTATGTGTTTGCGCATGTCGAGGATTCGTGATGAAATTTGAGATTTTATCAATTCGCGCTGATTTTCGGGGGTTTCGCATGCGTAATGGATACGAATTTTTTATTTGTGAAGACTGTGAGTGATAGTGTTTTAACTCGACAAGGTATATGTATTTTGTAAAAACTTGAAATATTAATGAATCGTGTAAAAAAACTTGAAAATAAAGTACTTGTGTTTCAATATTCAAGATTTAACATTGGACGTACCAGCACAAGAAGCGATTCGAGACTTTTTCCTTCTCAATTTTTTTCTTAAAGTTGAAAAAAACAAATGACAATAGATTGCTATTAACAAAACCATTCGCTGCCGACCTGTTATTCATAATTCTGTTCGAAAAAGTAAATACGATTCCAACGGTCCCCTAATACATCTGTTATTTCATTATCCATTCAACGCTATTCATTTCCGGGAATACGAGAGCGCCGCAGAATCATCCTCCGAAAAATACTCATTCCTCTCTCGAATCTCCCTGACGCGCGCAAAAAAATTCAGTTACGCCGCGTTCCCGGCAAAAACTCGATTACCATAATAAAAGTACATCATCATCCGGCAGAAAAGGAACAGCACACACTGCACACGCGTCGAACCTTCGTCGGTTGAAAAACACGAGCAACCGTGTAACGCGCGAAAAATTTCGCGTATAAAATCCGTCCGAAAATCAGTTTTCGATCGCTTGCGCTGCAGCTCGGAAAAAATCGGTATAACGAGGATTGATGATCTCTTGCTCTCCCATCCTCTCTTGAGAAGGAAAAAGAGAGGAACGAGGAGAATTTCGTCGAAGGCAATTTCGTGTGTGTGGAAGCGAGCGGGCCGGTGAGTCACGTATGGTGTGTGTGGCTGCAAGAGAGGATCAACGTACTACGACAACGACGACTGCTGCTGCTGCCCTCGCGCTCGATTAATCATTCGCGCGATGAAACCGAAAAAACGTCAAGAGATGGAGAGGAGAGTCTCACGGGATCGTGGAAAAAATGATAAATGAGTAATTACAGGGCGGGTAATGCGCGGAACTTTATTCGTAGGCACGTGGATCGGGGAAGAAAGGGTTAGTTTTCTTTTGATAAGGGGAAATGTTGGAGGGTCCCCTGTTTTGTTTACGTATGACGTTTGAGTTGTTAGATTAAATCATTTGGTTATATTTTTTAAACTAAAGTTTATAGTAAAAAAGAGTTTTGAAGAAATCTGTTGACAGTTTACAAGTTAGAAGTAGGGCTTCACGAGAGCAAGATAATACAATATTTCTGCGTAATTATTGTCTCGCTCTTGTAAATTCTTGAAAATTGCTGTCTTGTATTGGTCTTGTCAGTCAATATGAAAAGTATTATAATCTTGTCTTGAAATTCTCGATCATACTGGAGTTAAGTAGACGTGTGACAGTAAGCAAGTTAATCATTACAAAAGGTTAACACGAAATCACGCAGACGTGCGACAGTAAGAGAGTGGGTTATTAAAAAACTTTGCGTGTCACAACAACTGCTTCTTCTTGCGTGAAACTCGCAGTCTCTATCTTATCAGTGACTTTGTAACAGTTCCAGGGCGATACAGACAATAATTAATAATCTTTGTTATATTTTCAAGACTTTGAAGGATATTATTCCCTATCGACTAATCATAAACAAAATTAAACACTTCTCATAATAATTTTCACCCTATTTCTCTAAAAACCTTCTAAACAGATAATAAATCGTGGCCATAAATCGGTTACATTTCTCATTTTATTAAGAATCAATACCTTCTCGCAGCAATATCCCTACCATATATAAAAACAATCGCAATTTTTCATTCCATCTAATCCTCATACACTTATTTCATTCCACCCAGCAGCCGTCAAATTATCCAGCTAAACGATAAATTCCCGTGGAATATATATCCGCTAAACCGCGTCCGCAATCACACGCACTGCATCGTCCAATTTTTCAGGCCTCCTCTCTCGCTACACTTATACTCTCGCCCTGCCCGACTTTACGAGGCACTTAAGCCTTTAAACGAATCTCACACACTGCACGCAGCCCCCAAGCAAAGACGAGCGAAGGGAGAAAAAAACCTCCTGCCCCGAGTGTCGGATTTCAAAATTTGCAGCGAAATCGGTTAACCCCGCAGCCGGCCACTTTTTTCTCAGGGGTTAAATCGAGCGTGCGCGTGTAAAAAAAACGAAGCGCGGTTCTCCCCTTTTTACGGAAACGCGCGCAGGTAGCTCTACCTGTGCGCTCATGGGAGATTATACGCGGACTGGAGGAAAAAAAACACAGGGGTGGTGGTGGGGGGTAAAAAACACGCGCCAAATTTTTTTTCCTCGCTCCCTCGAGAGGGAGAGAAGGGGAGCGCGCGGAATGGAGGGTAAAAGTGAGTTAATAGTCGGTAAAACGGTATTCACCCCGTGACCCCGAGGGCGTTCTTCTTCTTCCGCTTGAACTTTTTTTCTCTCTCCCTGTGTGTACGCAGTGTCTTTCTCCCTCGCGCGCGCGCGTAAGGCCTTTCGACTCCTTTCCCTTTATTCCCTTTCTTTACGCTCTCGAGGATGGAGTTATGACGCGCGCTGGCTTACAAATATGATGCTATTCTTCAGAGTTTTTTTTTTTAAATAAAGAAGGATATGGTATTTAGTAAAAGTAGTGTGTAATGTTACGGTCTATAACAATTTCAGTGAATTGGAGTTTTATTTTCTATTTTTAAGTGGTCGTTTTTTTGTTTTCTTTTTTTTAATAAAAGTAATAATGTAAAGTTAATATTTATAAATTTTGTTGTTTAATTATTTAAAAAATTTCTTTTTAACTTTATTTTATTTAGAAATATTATATTCATTCAAAATTTGAGCTTCTTGAAATGAAATAAAGCTGAATTCTATAACTAAAATTGTAAAACTTTAAATAACACTATATACTAATATCTTTAAGAGTGAGTTAGTAATAAATAAATAAACTATCTCATTTATTAATTCAAGTTAAGTTTTATACATAATATATTTCAAGAAATACAAAAAAGAAAACATTTATAACTACTCCGTTATACTCGCCGCTATATAAAAATCCATTCAATCAATACTAAATACCCCGACCGCGCCTCTTTTTTCTCACATAATTCAAAAAACAAACAATTTATCCTTCTCTCCCATTCTCGGCTCCTTTCTCTGCCTTCGTAAAAAAAGTGCGCGCACGATGAAGAAGAAAACCAACAACTCATATAGAAGGGGTCGCGTCGCCACAGTTGGGGACGACCGGGGATGGGAAAAAAGAACTGGCAATACCCATAAGGTCCTTTTTTTCTCCACATTCGTCGCCTCGTTTTACTCCTTTCGTCGAGAGAAATTTGAGTAATCGCGCACGAGACTTTGACGCCGGGAAAATTTTGCGACAGAACGTGTTTTTTTGTCAGGTCGCGAATTCGATCCGTCGTTTTGGAGTCGTAAGTAGCGCCGGTAGAAAGGGCGAGTCGTGTGAAATTGTCGTTAATGCTCAGTTCTTAAGAGGTAATAAGATTTTTTTTCACTAAGCACGTAGTGGAAGGATACGCGATATTTTTTTTAATTCAAAAACTCGCAATGATTAACTACCGCGCTCCACATATATTATACATTTCTCAGATAAATCAAGCCAAAACGGATTAACCGAATTATATATTATTAAAAATCAAAATCGACGAGAATTTTTGACCGGCTTCCACTATAAATTTATGCACATAATCATCGTGATTGACAGTAACACGCGGCGCGCGCGCGAACCCATAAATCCTAAAATCCAGAGCATTTCTAAAAAAATATACCGCAAAAATGCAAATCAGTATATCACCGAAAAACATTCAAAGCCCGTCTGCCATGCTCCTCTCACCCGAAAACCACGAAACCTCCGATTTCTAATAAACCGAAAACCTACTACTCTCCGTCAAAACCGCGGTAACTCTCGGTCGACAGAACTGGTTCTCTCTCTATACGACTATATAACGAGGCATTCTTCGCGATCGGCGACGCGTGCGCGTACGCGCCCGATACGATCGGATTCCGATCGGCCTGCTTCATCGAGCTGTGCGCGTATATGTATTAGCTCGCGAAAAGCCGTTTGTTGGCGGATTAGTACGTCGACAGTAAGATTGTATTATGGATGCGCGAGGCTGTTTGGTAAATCGCGAAACGCGCGTGGTGTTGTCGCGTAGGAGTAGGTGATTAACGGTCGGATAGTGTGTCGATGTTTCGTGTTTTAGCTTCTTGCACGATGAGTACACGCGCGAGCTATGATCTAAAGAACAATATTGCCGCACTATATCCAATCGCAACAACAATAACGTATCCGCGTGAAAATTCGATATATATACATATTGTACAAGCGCGAGAACGATATGCCAGGGACGCGCTCGATAAACCGCGCGACGGTGTAGTAACTTTTTGGCGCGCGTGCGACATTTTACTTTCGCCGCGGATTAATCGCGCAGGTGAATCTCTCCCCTTCGATAATGGAGCACGCGTCGCGCCGCGATTCCGCGGTAATAGAGGATATATATGTGCCGTGACGAATGGTCCTTTAGAACTCTGTGGATGTGTACTTTTTATTGCCGGGGAATTGGGATCAGCTTCGAAACTCTGTGGTTCGCTGTTGTATAGCGAGAAGTATTAATGTATATGTACGTATGTGTCGTATATACATGATGATGATTTGATTGTTCGGAAGATTATACACACATTGATTAGCATTGACTCGAAACTCGTGTAATACACGTATATATAAATTTTTCATCGGACAAATCAGCTACATACACACAGATAGAGAGCGAATCGTTAAAATGAAGGCTTCAGAGGCAAAAAAAGAAGAACGTGTCGCATGCAAATAAGGCCAGCCTTCGTTCTCCAACGACGAGAATATAAAGACATTAACGCAGTCCCCGCTTGTGTGTGTGTATATATACATAACTCACGTTTTCGCGGCGTTTTACGTAACGCGCAGAAGCGGCACGACGTGCAGTGTGAATCCCTATGTCCGGCGCGCATCTGCCTCGTCGTAAAAATAAAAAGCATCGCGCGCGCGAGCGCAGAAAAAAAGTTCCGCCGCGCGAGCGTGTAATTATTTTCCCTCGCGCGGCGAGCTGGGGCGAAGGCGGAGAAACGCATTGTCGCGTCGTGTGGTACGATTTAGATGTCGGTTGGACACGCGAGAGTTTATACATGTGTGTGTGTATTATATACGAAAAAAAGTGGGAAAGAATTTTTTAATTTGGATCAGAGCTGGAATATGTTTGAATATATATATATTTTTGTGAGAGTTGTAATCTAGTATGTAAATATATATATTATTCCGCTGATCATTCTGTCAGAGGAGTGAAAAATGCTCTTACGAGATCGATTCTGTCGTCTTTTTAACGCCGAGTTTCGGTAGATTGATGAAGATTTATCGATATACATTATCATCGTGAATACATCTCTTTGAACCCGCTGTATAATTCTGAGAATCGGCGCTTCTCCCCCCTTTTTTTTTGTTTCATAGAAAAATTCAACAAAACTCGGTGTTTCGAAGTCAAAATTTTAACCTTTGATAAATGATGATTAGACATATTCTACATTCTCGTTCCCCTCAAAATAATCACCTATCCGTCGTTTAACCTCGCGCGTGTCCATATCCCAATATCCAACCCATTCGAAAAGTCCCACACACATTATACACATCACGCTCTGCAATTAATCCAACTTTCCTCATGCCCCGCATAACTTTCCCGAAGCTCCCGTAAACCAGAACCGCATCAAGATACACACATACACCGAGCCTTACAAAAAAAAAGAATCACCCATCCCAAAAAACCAGGCGTTCGGAAAAGACGGATTAACGGTTTCATATTTCCACGATTTCTTCTCTCACTCGCGCCTCGGGTGCATTCTTCGCACCTCGCGCATACGGGAGTCGAGAGAGTACAGTGAGAGATGCCCGAACGCGATTGCGCGAGCGCGCGCGGTGAGAAATCGGAGGCTGGCTACGAGGTCTTCTCCTTTTTTTTTGTTTTACGGGATTTTTGAAAGGCGCAGGGAGTGAGCACAATGGCGCCCGGACAGTAGTGGGCTGATTAATCGGGGGAATTAGAGGTGGGAATGCAATGCGCGCGGATGGGTTTTGGATGCTGAGGTGTGTGTGTGTATTGTTCGGCTATATACGTTGATGGAATCTTGGGTATTTTAAAAATTGGGGGTGTTGCGAATGGAGAGGTGATTTTATTTTGATAAGCATAATTATTTTTTATATTTAATTCTACTGTAATTTTGCTCTCAAACGGTATACGTCCACAACCATCGCTTGGCCATTAATTTTCACGTATATATTAATTACAACGTTTACGGCACTCCGCATACATCACTCCTCAAATTTCCTCCTCCTCCTTCTTCTGCATCGCTTAAGGCCCGCAAACACGGCGCACTCTCCAATTACCCATTCATAAAAAGACCCCGAATTACGAAAAACGATCATCGCCGCGATTTTATCGACGCGCGCACGCGCCGAAGATTCCACAAATACAATCCTCGCGGAGGGCCATAATACATGCATGCGCGTGTAAAAGGGAGAAAGAGAAATTGGGGAAAAGAAGAAGAAGAAGAGAGAGAGGGGCGGTAGGTCATTTTTTCTCTCTTTCTCACTCACAGCGGAGAGAGAGAGGGACCCGAAAACCCTTTTATGCCCCATCCCGTAAGATTAATTATCTTCCATATTCGAGAAATGAAACGAGGCCCCGCGGACAAAGGGAATATCTGCTGCTGCCGCGAGTTCCTTCTTGGCTGTTTTTTTTGCGTCTCTTTTTCGCCGAGTTCGTTGTATATATATACGAAGCGCGCAAGTGTGGCAAAGGGAAGGAAAGATATATAAAGGGAGAGAAAGAGAGAGGATGAGTGGTGAGGGCAAAGTGCAGTTTTGCTTTTTGCTGCGGGGGGCTGGCCAGTGAGTGAGTTGCTCGCAGCGTTTGGTAAGTATATGCAACGAGCCGTGTAACATTTTGCGAACGATCGTGTTCCTCGCATTCGCATAAACTTTTGTATATTAAACCGTAGCTGAAATTCTCACGTTAACCTGCGAGTATAAGTGCTCTTGAAACCACGTCGCCTCCCAGAATCCCAGCGCAAGCGACACTCTCGAAATAATTAGAGCGGCGTTTCTCTCACCCGTCGTCGTCGTGCCGAAACCTCCCAAAATCCCAAATTACGCAGACATCCCACCGCGCGAAAAGGGGTGAAAAAGAAAGCTTCCTACCGGCTGTGGGAACACAGACCTAGTTTCCGGCATTAATTCGGCATTATGCGATATTCAAATGGACCCCCCGGAATTCGACCCTTTAACGAGAGACTTGCCTTTTTCTCTCTCTCTCCTTCGATTCGCCCCAATATCGCGGCCCGATCGCTGCTGTTGCTTCGCTGCTGTGTCTTAATTATCGAGAGCCCGGCGAGCGTCGCATGCGAGGGGAATCCTTAATCGGCAGCGAGGACGAGGTTAGATACACACAATTATCCGCGCGATTTCATTAGCGTTTTTCATCAATCATAGGGTAGCAGTGTTGTTTTTTGGTTGTTGTTGTTGTGTGTTTCGAAAGCACGAGAGTCTATTGGGTTTGATCGATTGGGCGGATGGTGGCGCCGCGGATGTGGTAATATTCCGGAGGAGATTTTTTTTAATGGTCGTTTTATTTTTCAATTTACATGGGAAAAGCAATTAATTCGGTTGTAGAGTTTGTGCAATTGTGCGGCAGTGATAATAATTAGAGGCAGATTTTCTCACGATATATATTATGCGTTTATTTCTATTATTTAATTATAGAGTATAAGAGTAGGGAAAAACTGCGGATTACCTAACTTAAGTGTAATTAGGATTAAGTACAGTACATTTATTAGGTGTTTTTATAGTTCAAAAGTGCAGCGAGTTATTAATATTAATACCGCATTAAAAAGTCTTAATAAACTGGTAAATTAGGTTACAAGATTAAAGTTTTGGTTGAATTAACGAGAAGAGAGGGATAGAGGGAAAAAAAGGAAAGAGGCGAGCCACTTATCCCTTCATTCGCTCGTCCTTGTCTCGTCGCGTCCTTAACCGGATCCTCTTTCTCTCTTCCCTTCCTTCTCTTTCCCGGTCTTTCGCGCGGTACACAGTTTCATCCCAGAATTTGAATATGAAGATAAGTCGCCTTAATGTAGCGATAGCCCCTCGGTATAATCCTTTTTTGGCTTACAGTTTTACGGAGACTTTTGTCTTTTTCAGCAAGTAAGGAAGGCTTAAGGTTTTTTTTTATGCTCGAGAGAAATTTAAAATCGTGGCGCTCATTGAATTTAAATTTGACTTTTTAATTATATGATGAAGCATTTAGAAAATATAAAGCGATAAATAAAAGCACTAATTCGAGTTTATGCAAATGCGCACATTAGTATATTCAAAAATATCATTATTTCTTCATCATCAATGGAAATATAAATTATTGTTATTGTATAGACTCTGAAGAGCTAATGATGGATTACCACAACATAGAATACCGATTCAATTAGTCACTTGTATAGCCGTATGCACCGACCGCTACGGAAAAGATATAAAAGCCGGGAAACGAGATTCTCCGCAGCCTTCTAATACGTCGACCTCTATCCTTCTCCTTTGACAAATAATCCCCATATATTTTATTCCACGCTCCTCCGGTGAAAATATATAAACTCCCGACAGAACACGAGTTTTTTCACTGCTTATACGCTCACGCACTCGGCGTTTATAACGAAATTAGATAACCGCGATTTGTTTGTATTTTCCATGGATAGAGGCACGCAGCCGACAAAGAGAAATCTCTGTGAAATCACATCGCGGGCGCGATAAATGTTGAATATGTACGGTTAAAAAGGAAGGCGCGCGTTACGATTTCTTTAGAATATATATACACAGGCTGACTAATGACGCGAGCATCGCTCTCGAGGTTTTTCAAGAGTAGAAAGAGAAGTATAAATGTGATTTTTGAAGCGAGCCGAAGGCATTTACATAATGAACCAAAACATTAAGGCTGGATATAAGTAATTCTGAAAACGATTCGATGAAAATTATGGTTTTTTAAGCGCTTCGAGTATTTATTACGCTTCACGGGTGGGGAAAAAAAAAATGATAAATCGGTACGATAAGTTTTCGTTATTACGACAAAAATTACTATGGTTTAAGGCCGGTATATTATTTATAAATTGTTCACTTTTTGCCACAATTTAGAACAACCACTATACGTATTCGACAAAAAAGTTTATAGACCAATTATTTCCGTAATCATACAACCCTGCGCCTCCACTATAAAAAACTACATTACCTACTCTCGTTCCATTCAACCGCTTGTCTCCTTTGAATAATTAGATCAAAACACGCCTAAACACCGCTTCACTTCACGATCCCTCACAAAGCGCACCCACCTCGCAAAAAAAAACCGCGAAAAAAGAATTCCATTTGAAAAAATAAAGAAAGGGGCGAAATCCCTCCCCCGCGCTAGTCGCCGAAATAAAAGACAGTGCGCGCGTCTTAATGAACCCCTCGCGCATGGGACAAACTGGTTTTCGCGGGTGTCTTTTCTCCCTAGCCCGCATATCGGGGGATTCGAGTGTGTGTGTGTGGGTGCACGCGCACGTGTCTGACTCATCGCTCGGGGGGGCTTTATCCGGAGCATCGCGAGTGAGCTTTTGTTGGGTCTTTTGAGGGTTTCTCGAGATTTTTGAATAGGAGAATAGAAGGTTTTTTTTTGGTGAGTTTTGGAAATACGTGGCTGGTATTGTTATTGAAATGTGACGTAATGTTCAAAATATTTATCTGTGTTTTTATATCGTTGTCGGTTAATCCGCCGATGATTGGTCAAATCGAGATTAAATATTCCACGTTACTTTGGTTCACACGTGAATCACGGTAAAAGGTTAAATCAACAATAGGAATATCAGTGTTATTTTTTATTTTTATGACGAAATGGCTGTATTTCTTTCGTTGAAAAATGAAGCCTTGACTTGTCACGAAATTAAAGAAACTCAAAAGTTTTTGTTATAATATATGACTCGACAGAAACGCGGAGTTCCGTCTCTTTTGAATGCACAATCCTGAATAACACCAGCTAAAATTTAACGTCATATCATTTTTATGCTTTTCAATAAACCGCAAATCATTGCTTATTTTAAAAAGCCAGAATGAATTTATCAATTTGATCTTATATAAAAAAACCAAAGAAACAAACTTCAACTTCATAATCCTGCCCTACATTTTTACCGCAACCCCGATCAGCATCCGCTCATCGTGTCGAAACAACACGAATAATCTCAAACCGTTCGCATGCACACATGACCCGCGCGTCCTCTCCTCCCCGCGCTCGCTCCGTTTCGTAATCCGCGGCGCTTCATTGCGCGCACGCGATTATCTCTCTTCATGTGTACGTACAAGCCGAACTTTTTCTCATCCCGCGTATGTGTGTATGTATACTCTGCTATTAAGGTCTAAATACCGCGCTCTGCATCTGTTTGCACAAGGGGATTTCATGGATCGGTCCCGCGCGCGCGCACTTTTGCGTAATTGCGCTCGCTGCTGCCGGTTGGCTGCGGCGTTTTATTGCGTTTATTAAACGACGATGTGTTCGGCCGGGATTAAGACGAAGCGTTTTACGATAATGAATTTCGTTTGAAATGGCATTATCAGAGCGCTTTATATGTATTGCACGCGAATTTGGTTCCAATCGCTGTTCCTTTATAACAATACCGATGTAAAAATTAATTTTCTTTAAATTTGTACACCTTGAACCGCTTTAAAATAATAGCACGATACATCATTATAATATAAACGCTCTTATTCGAAAAACCCAATAACTGTGACAATCAATCTTCATAATTTCGAAAACGCTTCACATTCACGTTTATATATATGCCACCACTTGACGTTAAAGTATATCTACCATCCCAAGAGCACGTGAATTCACAAAGAAAATCCCTTCGAGCCGACATCAAACTCACCCGCGCGCTCACAGGGAGAACGAAAGGCGCACGCACATGCACAACAAAAGCCGCGGACAACTGCGGCTCTCCCAATCGCGGGGCGATCGCGCAGACTGCCCGCGTAGTCGCTCTCTCGCGTAATGCGCGCCGATCAATCTCCGCAGTGGGCGCACTTTTCCTTATTCCCTCTCTCGGAGCTCGCCATTAGTTCGTTCCCTGCGATCGGGGCCCGATTAATTTTTCTCTCTCTCTCTCTGCGTCCGAGGGATATATGTGAGAGGGCCGAGATGGATGGAGGGAATGGGAGCGGGCGAGAGAGAGACGGCTGATTATTATTTATGGTGATTTTTTGAAGGGATGCGCGCAGAGGATCTTTCTTTTTGGTGGGACGAGGAGTTATATATTCGGAGTGAGTTGTGGCAAGTATATATAGGGTTGAGTGAGGATTGAGTGATGAGGAGGAATTGAGGTGGGTTACTGATGTACGCGGTTCGATTTATATGCATAAATTGGGATTAATAGTGGACTGGAGAGATCGAATAGATCGTGACAGAAATTACCGCAAAATTTAATATTTGATATAAAATGACATAGCGAACAATATTGAAGAAGTGTGTAGCAGAGAGCGGACATTTAAATTATCACAAGCGTGCCGCCATACGAATAGTCCCAAAGACAACGACAAAATACCCCAAATTCCAACAGCAATCCACCGTCGCGTAGCCATTAGCCGCGTCGCATACCTCTCTTCCAAAAATTTCGCAACTCCCCGCGGCATTCTTCCCCAAACATCGACCCAGAATCCAATCATCCGCAAAAAGCCAGCAGCAGCTCCATATCACTCTGGCATATAATCCACCGCCTGCGTGCACTCGAAGAAATTCCAAAAAGGCGAGCGAACCTAGCGAGAGAGAGCAACCAAGGCAGAGCATATTTTATTCCCATTCGCCGGGAATGAAGGAGGAGGGGGGAGCCCATTAGTCGTCGTCGGGCGGAGGAGAGAGAGAGTAGGAGGGGGGCCTGGGGGCCTTGTCACTCTCTCTCTCTTGCTCGTGGAGCTCTCGAGCTCGAAAACCAGAAAGTCAGCTTGTCAAATTAATCACGGATGACCAATCCATCAGGAGGCATTCCTAGGCTGCTGCTGCTGCTGCCGCTGCTCTCTTGCCCTTTTCTTCTCTGAGTCTTCTTCTTCTTCTTCTGGTTCTTCGGCGACGTGTGTACGGTCTAGTGCGCTGGGAATTTCGTGAAACGGAGAGGAGGACGTCAGCTGTGGGCTATGGAATCGATGCGATCGACGACGATGACGAGGTTTTAATTGGAACGCGTGGATCAGCTGGATGATCGGTGGATTTTTCGGGGGAGCCGGGTATATTAGAAAGGTTTTTGTGCGCTGCAGCTCGTGAATTAGATTAGCCGGAGTTATGCAGTTTTTATATACGCTGCGTGCGTGTCTTATGGACGTTGACTTTGGGAAAGGTATTTAATTCGTCATGATTCAGTGATGGCCAAGTTTTTATCAATTTTTAATACAAAAGAACCTACGACATATCTGTTACAAGTAGGCATTTTCCACGAACCATAGAAGAAAAAGGTTAGAAACCTTCTATATCACCGCGAAATCATTTGAATTGTAAACACGGTACCAAACCATCTCACTTGACTGCTGGTCCAGAAAAGATCCATATCGCATGACACGAGACCCGATTTTTTACCACCCAGCCACAATTGAATATCACATTCGGACACCTATACATAATAACTCGCGACCGCTAACCTATAACCGAAGCTCATCTCCCATATACCTCGCGGCATCAATTAAAAACCATCGCTACCAATCGATAAATCACACCTAGCCCCGGTGTAACACACCTTTTAATGAAGCCATATACACGCGCTCGCACACATAACACAACGGCGGCGGTGGAGGCGGCGGCGGCGTCGTAAAAGGGACCTCCTCTCGTTTGACAGCTAGGAATTTTTCAATTTGCCCTACGCTCGCGCGTACGTTTTTCCTCCTCCGCCCCGCGAGTGTAATGGAATAATCGCGGCAAAGGCTATGGCGGCAACGGCCACGGGGAATTTCGCGGGGCACTTAAAACGTATCGCGTTACGAGGAATTTTTCAATTTGCACGCTTAAAACCTAATCAACCTGCGCGAGCGGCGCGATGACGATTGTAAAGGGGAAGAGAAGGAGTATGTGTGAGAGGGAGAAAGAGAGAGAGAGAGGGCGAGAGGGAGAAGGAGAGTTTCCGCGACGATTGCGAATTTAACACCTGAGGATGAGTCGCCGTAGCCGAAGCCGTTGTGTTTTATGCCGAGAAATATATTGGGAATCGTAAAGCGAATCATTTTCTCACTTTTGCACGTTGTAAAGTATTACTCGCGCTGCCATACGCGATGTGTAATTAACGAAAATTTTTCAGAAACTCTGACAATTATCATCGTACGTTTTACGATTTGAAATGAAAGATAATATAGTTTTCTTTCTCTCGTGTATATAGGGCTTGAAAAAAAAAAGTGAGTTATACTTATACTTTGATTTTCAAGTCTCGCATGAGCGCGAGTTTAATGTTATATTGAAGTTACGACACATCGTAATATATATATTCGCTCCTAAAATAGAAAAAGATTTTTACGAGAGGTCTTTTTATCGCTCGAGAAACCGTACCATCATTAAAGATTAATCCTATACAGAATCGAAGCAGAGTAAAAAGTCTCGTTTTGATTGATGAGTTTACGAATCTTTTCTGAAAATTGAGAACGTAACATTGAGCGCTAATGACGTCGCACAAAACAAAGTAATTTCAGATATGGCGTGTGTATGTGTGTACCCGGCTATGCAACATATATTCGAGAAAAAAAAAGTTATTGGATACAAAAAACTAGTTCTATCAATTTTTCTCATATACATTATAAAGCTAGTCTATATATCGATATTCGTATAACCATATATTACAATTTCGAGAAAAATTATATCCATCAAGCGCGGCATTGATTAATCTCCAATTCAACCTGTCCACCCAGAAATATAAAAATACATCTTATATATTTCCCCAACTATATCTCTATAGACTCGTCAATTTCTTCGACCAAAATGACTACTGCCACTCAAAAACTTCCAAAAAACTTCACACACACACAGCTCAACAAGGCCGTCAGGCCAAAACAACCAGCCGATTTCCCCAGCCGCGAATCAAGGATCCACAGTGTGGCCGCTCGACCTCGGCGCAATCCTCTCTCTCTCTCTCCTTCATCCATCGCGAGGAATCTCGAAAGAAAACGCCTCGGCCGCGAGAGACGTGAAGTTGAAATTAAACAAATAATCGCGCTCGCGAGAGAGAGATTGGAGAATCCGTTAAAGGCCTCGAAAGGAGCGAGTAGCAGCAGCAGCAGCATCGTAAAAGGATCCCATTGAATTCTAAATTTAAAACGGCCGAGTGTCAGCGCGGCTGACGGGCAAAATAAACAAGATGCCGTGAGCGCGGGTAAAAAACGAGAGGAGATATGGGAGGGGAAAGAGCAAGTGGAGGATATGCAGGAGTATAAGTTCAGGTGGAAAGCCCGAGGTTTCGGAGGAAAAAGTATGCTGAGGAGATCCGCGGTGGGATTGACGTGAGAATATGTTAGCGGATAAGGAATAATTATATCTTGAACGCGAGGGGCGTATAATGGATTCAGTGAATTAAGCGCGATGTCGAAGCGAGTATGTTTGTACACGATAAAACCGACCTACACTTTATGAATTCGGAATGGTATAATAAGAGACACTTTTATCAAATCTAACATACTATAAACTCCACGTACGCGCGTCATATCCCATACCGAATCCCCTTCTGACTCACACGACGAGCTAATTGGCGGACAAAAGCGGGCCAATTGACCCGAAACACAGCCATCGAATCTTTCTTTCTCTTCTCCATAAAGAAGCGAGAAAATTGAGTCAGATGTGCGCAGCATCCGCTTCATTGTGCGGAGCAGCGAGTATAGAGTTTTACGCGCGCGGGGAAATTCTGCGGGCGCCCAGCGAACGGGAGATAACGAGATCGATTGGCCGTGCCTCGTTGGCTTTGTCTGCGGCTCAAGTGCCCGTGGTTTATTGGGGCGCGATAGAGGGTGGAGTGGGTTATACGGCTTTCTTTTTTTCCGTAGCGGTGGTGGTGGTGGTAGGCTTTGTTAGGGTTTTTAGAGATGGTGAAAGCGAAGTTTAGGGATGATGGGACACCCGATCGATTTTGTTGCCCTCGGTTTGAACTACTACTTTTACTTTCAATGCGTCTGTCCTATTTTTAATTTTTCATAGAAAAAAAGAATCATTATCTAATTATCAAACAGTTAAACATATTTTCAAATGTACAAAAGCATTATAACACGAACCCACACGTTAAAAATACACCTACAACAAAAAAATGCTAAAATTCATCAGTCAACCTCAAAAAGCCGGCGGTCCCGCAAACCCCATAAACGCTTGCTTTACGATACTCTTTCACACACACTCTCAGCGCGCGCTCCATCCCACAAAAGAAACGACAACGACTATACGAGACGCGACGCGCGCAGCACTTGATCGACGCTGGGAAAATTCTGTGATGTGCGGGTGCCCTGCGGAGCTGCCGCCACGCGGTAATGAAATTAAACGGCGAAGACGAGGCGGCGGCGGCAGCAGCACGTGCGTAGCAGAAGCGAGCGTACACGCGCGTCTTGTTCTCTTTTTCCCTCTCTCTCTCTCTCCCTCCCGTGTGATGGCATATATATGCAGACTCGTAAACGCGCGGCGTCGGCGGTGGCGGTGAAAAAGCTTGATTGAATTCAGATAAATCGCTGTATATGCATGCGCGAAAGAGAGAGAGAGTCCTAAACGCGTGTTTATTTCAATTAATATTTCCTTTTTGCAAGGGCGCGTGAGTATCGCTTGTATATATATATAT
This sequence comes from Torymus auratus, assembly GCA_900474315.1. Lineage (NCBI taxonomy): Eukaryota > Metazoa > Arthropoda > Insecta > Hymenoptera > Torymidae > Torymus > Torymus auratus. The sequence goes on from UXGD01001788.1 coordinate 28,203, forward strand.
GCAAAAAAACGTATGAGATAGAGAGAGGATTCCCTTCGGCTGTCACTGTCTGTCTTTACGAGCACGCGCGTGCGAACGTTGCATAAAAGAGAGGCATTGCGTAGTCTGCGTCTCTGGGCGAATCGACGTGCGATCGCTTCCTCTTTTATTTATTTTTTTTCTTCTCTTCTTTTCACGTCTCTCTCGCGGGTCTCGGCTTCTCGCCGCGCGTAATGACTCACTGCGAGAGTCGTTTGGGTGCACGCATGCAAGATGCTGAGAGGAACTGTTGAACTTTGTGATTATAGAGCCTCTGTTTGTTAGTACGAAGTGCGAATTGAGTGCAGGATTTTTCCCGTAGTTCCCTCAAAACTTTTGAAGCTTTTACGAAGCTAAATAGTATAGACAACGCTAAAAACAATAAAATTAAAAATGACGTACTCGTTTATCTCTCATATACCAATCCTCGCAAACAAACCACTACATCAACCTCACCGCATCTCTTTATCAATTTATCCCTCACCCCTCACTTGCGTCAAAAGCTCGACGCGCGTGAATCCCCCTCTCTCATCCCGCGAGGAAACTCAGCCGTGTTATATACCAGAGGGCAAAAAGCACATAAGCACCCGAGGGATGAGAGGGAGCGGGATATATTCAACAGGTTTCTGGCGGCGCGAGAGCCCGCAAAATCGACACTCGCTCTCCCTCTGTATATATACATATTCGCGTGCGGGGGCGGGAGGATGGATGTCGGCACGGGCGTGCGAGGGAGTCTGTTTGCCGGTGGAGCGGAGTGAATAAACGGTGTTTAAAGGGGGAGTTTATTAGCCGCGTGAATATGCCAACGCGCGCGGGTGTGATATTGTTTTCGAAGGGGATGGATGGGCAGAGTGGGGTTTTTTGAAGCATTCGGAGAGAAATTGAATTAAAGTAAAAAAAAAGTGTAGGTACCATTCGCGTACGCGGCGTATCTCTGGTGCCCCATCTCCCACCTGTTTATTATTACGAGAACGGATCCTGAACCTCCGCTCCGCTGATGCAAACAATATCTCGAAAGAACCTCATTCTAATCCCTATCCTCCGAAAAAAAGCCATTAATCCTGCGGCAGCCTCCCGCACTACTTTTATCGCTCCGCGCGCGCTTATTATAACCAGTCCAAAGTTGACAAAGCCACTCGCTCGCTCGCGGAGATAAGGCGGGGCCTTAGAAAGCCCCAAAAGATCACGCTCTCGCCTTTATCACTTAATGAATCTCGCGGGAATCTCACCTGACACAATGGACTCCTCGAAATTCTCTCTCTCTCTCTCTTACTCTCGCGGCCCGAAAAAATGAGGATAAAAAATGATTCCCCGGACTGTCCGTCTCTTTTCATCTTTCTACTCTCCGGGGCCTTTATCCCGGCGGGAATGATTAATGGGTCCGGCGCGCGGCCGAGAGCAAGAGAGACAGACGGTTTTCTGGTTTTCTCCGCAGATAAGCGAAGAGAAGGATGAAGAAGAAGAAGAAGGAGAAGGGAAGCAAGAGAGAGAGAGAGAAGAAAGAAAGGGTGTATACACGCTACTACCGCTCGCGATGGGCCAGTTTTGATTGCGGGCGGAGGTGAGAAGTTCGGCCGCCGCGAAACTCCTTCGCTGCGCTTTTATATACGTTTTCAAACCCTCTTCAGACACTTTTTTTTCCTTCTCCTTTTCTTTTCAAACTATATATGCGTATGGGAGGGAAGGAGAGGATAGGAAGGAAGAAGAGGCGGCCACAGCCGCTGGAATGCGTCTTTTACGGCGGATTTATGCTTACGCGAGCGCGCATGGAGCGAGGGCTAATGCCACGTTGCGCTCTTTTAAATTACGACGGCGGCGCGCGTATATCACTCGATCGGCCGAAAGGGATTTACCACGCGCGCGCGCTAGCCATTATTGATAACCGCTTCATAGATTTTCCCGCAATTACGAGGTATAAAAGTTAATACTACCGCACAACACGTACATGGAGATACGTATATGGATATAGGCACGAATATGTATATATCGAAGGATGTGCGACGCACGTAAAAAATTAATCGTCTATGTGTACGAGAGACAGAAAGAGATAATCATCGGCGGGGGGAAAAAACTAATTACGAAATCGAGGTCGAGCGCGGAGACAAATACCAGCAGTGTCGCAAGCTCGAAAATTGGGTTCACCCGGTATACCGCCGCGGCGGTTCGGTCGTTCGTTTTTTTTCTTCTTTTTTTTTCGTCGCGGAGATGGATGGATTATGTGCAAATGCGCGGCGGCGGCGACCGACGGTTGTCGGCTTTCTAATCGTTGGAACAAAGATTATGAATTTTAATTAAAGTATCGGGAACTAGTTTTCTCGAGACGGAGAAAAATTACTTGTTATGACAATTTTAATTGCAAACTTGCAGTATAATCTATGCGAAATGTGGGGGCAACGCGCGGTCGCCAACTTGTCACGTAGTTTGGTCTCTGTCGTTTATAGATATTACGATAACCAAGAGAGAGAATCATTTATATTTTAAAGATACATAGGCGTCGAGTAAAAAAGTGCGGCTAATCAAACGTTTCCAACACTAAAAAGTCAATAATCATACTTTGTACAATAAAACGTCCGCGTTTTTCCGTCAATGATCATTCACATCAATCATCCTCATCTCCATTACGCAAGCATATATAATCGCCGCGACGCCACGCAAACTTTTCCTTAGGGCTTCACGAGAGCAAGACAATACAATATTTCTGTAATTATTGTCTCGTTCTAGTAAATTCTTGAAAATTTCTCTCTTGTCTTGGTCTTGTCAGTCAATATGAAAAGTATTATTGTCCTGTCTTTAAATTCTTGATCATATTAGAGTTACGCAGACGTGCGACAAAAAGCAAGTCGATTATATAAAAAAGTCTTACCTAAATAGTTGGGGCACGCGAGGTCCACGTAGAAGAGGAAGGCACGCAGACGCGAAACAGTAAGCAAGTTGACTATTTGGGTTTCAGACCTTTTTAAATAACTTACTGTTAAAAATATT
>UXGD01001789.1:0-31169 GCA_900474315.1 Torymus auratus
TTAAAAAAGGTGTAAAAATATTAAAAAAGTATTATGTCTGAAACGTGACCTATTTGGTTATTAACGTGATATATTTGATACTATAAAAATAACTAAAAATTTTCAAATGACAATCCTCCTTTTTCCCGTGAGCCCTTCATATAATTATTACGAGATTATACGTAAAATTATAATTTAATTTGCATTGGAAAATTCAATTACATATAGAAATTAGATTAACGTTATTCACTTATAAGTGAATTATGGATTCCATATAAATATGGAATAAAAACGTCTATATCGTCTTCCAAACACAAGCGTGAAGATCGGAAATCAATTATAATTAAACAATCCAGCTCAACGTCATTACAAATCTTTCATATTGAACCATTTGATATTAAGCATCGAAAAATAATGACCGATACTGTAAGGCCAGAAAAATGTGAAGGCATTTCGCCTCTTCGCGGCCTCAATCTGTCGGAAGGCCGGCGGGCGCGCCATTAGAAAAGGCTTAAAGCTGCCCGCGAGCGCCGGTATCGATTTATAGATTTTCAAAAGATTAATGGAGCTTTCATGAAAGTAACAGTAACACTTCATAGTGCCCCCCTCTCTCTCTCTCTCTTTCACTCCCTCGCTGTCTTTCTTAACACTGTATATAGGGAGCGAGAGAATAAGGGAAACAAAAAGGAGGAGAAGAGCATCTTATTCGAACATTTTTAAGATACTCTTTGCAGAAAAACTGCTGAGTTCAGGATTTTTTTTTTTAAATCGATTTCTCCTAATTTCTTTTACAACTATACATGTACATTAATTTAGTGACGCCTAAATGTATGGAGACTACTGAAGCGTTTCAGCGATACATATTTATATTATGTTATAATCATTTAATTACTGCTTACTGGCGAATTTTAGCACCGCACTACTGTGGCGGCCGGAAACTGACAGCACTTCCAAGTTTACATTAAAAATCTAAATTATGGAATAAATATTTTTCATTTCTACACATTATATTTATCGAATAGAAGTGGAAAGATAACTGTTGGTTCATCAATTTATTCTTTGAAGAAATAATTGAAATCATGATGTCGGCGATGTAGGAATTGTAGCGGAATCCAATTTTCACTTAATAGTCGATTGGCGGCTAGCTGTATTGTTAGTGATGAGCGCCAAAAGAATACAATATATATTCAGCGAGCAACACACATACGGTTCATTCACTTTACCGCGGAGCCTGCCGTATGATACGTCGCCTCCCTCATCAATGTCGAATGGGTAAGCTGACAATTGATTGAGAAGATTTGTTGGTGAAAAGAGAGTTCCCACGAGACTAGAGATGAAATATCAATGGGGAACCTATAAAACTGATGAAGGCATGAAAAACGCATGCAAATTTGCGAGCATTTAAAAAGTGTTTTTCCATTTTTACTAATAAGTGTCGGATGACATCTCTTTTTTTTCTACTTATTTTAAGCACACTTAAGCCTTATTTTTTTCAACATTCCCTATATACATTTTCGCCTGATCAATTTTTTTGAAAGCTTAGATTTTGAGAAGCTCAAAAGCAATATTGGTTTTGTACATTCATTTACTATTCTCATCCGTGAGGGTCGTCTTAGGTTATTACAGTTCTTGTACTACAGCAGATTATTGGATACAAAAAGTATTTCAATCAGCATTTTATTTTCAAAATACGTAAGGAATATACTAGACGTATATGTTTTCTACGGTTATTTTACCTTTTACTAAAGATAATTGAAAAAACCTATGCTACCGCTCTACAATCTGGCGGCAACCTTTGCAAATAGATAGTAAAAAATATGTTGTTAGTCGATGTCTTTCATAGTCTGAATAGTTTTGCTTTTTTAACTCGTGATGATACCTATATACATATATATTTTTTTTTTGTGATGGTATCAATATTGTACTGCTATGTAATTTAATAACCACTGTCACTAAACTTTTTTCCGATGTAAAAATAAACTTTGAGACTCGATTAGGATTACCATTAATTACAGAATTACACTCGACCGAAAAAAAGCTCGAATTAATCGTTTAACCTATATCTCACGCGCATAAATAGACTTCACAAAGGGAATATAAACAGAGTTGCTCGGTTGCAATCCCACACCCAATTAACGTACGTAATAGGAATTTAAAAGTAGCGCACGTCCTTTTTAAAAATCTCATACGAGCATCGTGATGAATGAGCGAGGGTAAGCTAGCGGTGCCAGCGGCAGCGGCGATGGCGGCGACGCGGCTTTACGTGGCGAGATGAGATAATTAGGTGTTGACTCGCAGATTTTATAGAGCCGAAGCAGTAGTAGCAACAGCGCCTTATGGCCTTGGAGAATAAACGCTCATGTGTGTGTGTGTGTGTGTGTGTTCGTGCTCGTATATCTGCGTATACACGTGTATACTGCTACTGAGCTTAATCTTTTGAAGCGCATTAACGTTTTAGCAACAGTTTTCAACTTTAAAGGGAAAGCAAAGTTTGTTACGGCGAGAAGTTTCGTGATAATATCGCGCGTGCCCGCACGCGGTAGCGTATTTCGCGACCGCGGAAAATTAAATTATACGGCGCGTACATTTTTAGAGGGAGTCGAGGGAGTGTGCACGTTCGAGTGTTACCGCAGGAAGAGATTGTATCCACTCGGATTTTAAGCATGTTTGGAATAGTTTCTATTAGGTAAAGAACTAGTCTTATATTAGATTTTCATAGAATTGACCGTAAACTTACTTAGTTCCTGTTTATCCGACTTGAGTAATTTTCAATGTACAGAGTTTTTTTATGGTTTATTGGTATTTTATAAATATTATTATCACGGATTGGTATGGGATTTGTATTACCTCATGCATATTCATATGTATTTGACGTAATAAGTTGTTAGTAATTCAATTATTGATTTTTCTCTGGACGATTAGTTAGTATTTCTTTGGCTAGTCACCTGAAGCGACACACAATTATGATAATTATAATTTTCGTTATTTATAAACGACTTGTCAATTCTTCACTTTCGTCTTCAATATCCCAATCGGGACAAATTATTCTATTTTATGAATTTATATATTTATGCATTTTAATTGACGTATTTAATCGTTTTAGTCTGACATTTTAGAGGAAATAAATATTCAGGTATGAATCTTCAAAATTTGATTGAAACTTTTTGCGCCACAAAAAGAAGAACAAATTTAATCGCGGCACATTTTTAAATCTGTCCTATTTCTTAATTATGCTAACGATTATATAGAATCAGGGTATCAACCTTCCGTGCCACAAGCTATCTGCGGCATCTGCAAGCCAAAAATATCTTGTTAAAAAAATTCAAGCGCGGAATGCGAAATGTTTGTACGGTTTAGGCGACATCACTAACTTGATTTCCGTTCGCTTTCTTCGCTTTATCCAGCTTTGATCTGAAAAGATGAACGAGAGGTAGAGAGAGAGAGAAGAGAAAGAGAAGAGAGAGGGAGAGCAAGAGACGTGGTCGCGCAATATTGAGAAAGCGAGCGGGGGTGAGTGCGTTAAAAAAGCCACGGGTCAGGGGGAAAATAGGGAGAGAGATGCACGCACGCTACTCCCACGAGAGCGGAAGCATCAGCCGGTCGATGTAGGTCGGCACTCGCTGAATATTAAACCTCTTGCCGTTGAATATTAAACGATCAATCCGTGGAGGCTTGCCCTGGGCTCGTATACATCCTCGAGACTGACTTTCTTAGCGGCAAATTTTCTGCGAGCCTGCACGTGTATTTTCTCTCTCTCTCTCTTTCTCTCTCTTTGTCTCTTTGTCGCTCTTCCTCTCGAAATGGAACGTAATGCAGGCAAGCTCATTACGAAGTGAAATTCCATCTTTCGAGCCTTTCTTTCCGACATGCGCTTCTCTCGTTATTTTCCGCGCTGTGTGTCTCTGCAAGTCGCAGAAAGTGATAAAAGAAACGTCAGTAGGCCAGAGTCCAGAAGCAATCTGCGGTATTGTTGAGAAAGTAATATCAGGGAAGATTTAGAAAGATTTTTTCCCTGCAAGCTGGGTCCATTCGAGAGAGTTATTAATGGCTTTAATTTCGCTCGCGCACGAGCGGTTATTAAAATATTTATTCGGCGCGGGCGCGAACGTAAAAGCTGCGCCCGCAAAGATTAGCTTCGCGAGAGCATAAAAAGCCATTTATCACCACCGTAGAGCACACCACTTCTCCAAAATATACGTTAATTTACGAGTCCCATGCGCGCAGGCCCAACGAAATATGACTTATCGCAGTATATTTTAGTCCATCATTTGTGCGTGGGTGGTAAGTTGTCCATAATTTATGCGGGTTTACACTGGATGGAGCTCTGAACTTGGGCGAATGAGCATAGCATTTTTCTTGAGAATCGGGTGTGTGAAACGGAGCTTAATTATTGTTTGATTAGATTTATAGGCCTATATGCTTAGTAAAGAAATAATTCCATGAGATATAGTGGTAACATAAAAGATGTATTAGATACGCATAGATTTCATGCAGCATATAATTTAAAAAACATCATATTACGGCGCCTCATTTATAGCCACAATTTTGAGTAAAAAATTGAAATTTCTAGTCGCCAGTAATCAGTGAACAGTCCTATAGCAAAAGTCAGAAACACAGTTTGGAAAAACCGAATCCCCCGAAACAATCGGGAAACAGCAGCTCCCCCCAAAAAAAGGGTTCGAACTTCCGGCCCAAAGTTACAGCGCCCGCGGTGGTTTTCTTTCCGCTCGCATAACTATTCTGCACACGCCTACACTATCCACTAGCTCGCACACATACACACACACATGTTCTATCTCTCTGTCTCTATCTCTCTGTCCGCTGCGTGACCGGTTTCGCAAAAAGTTCGGACGAATTTCCGGAGTGCAGAGTTTTCAGCCACACACGTGGGAGCGAGGCCGGGTCTCACCGCAGGTAGGGTAATCCTCGCGAGGCTTTTGCCCTTCGTTAATTTTGCGCTTATAGCGCCAGCAGCGCCGCCGCGGCCGAGTGCCTCGACCCTCGTAAAAGTGCTGCTCTCGCGCGCCATTGTGCGCCCCGCGCGCGACCGCGGCACCAAGCACGACGGTCGATTCCGTGGAAGCGCGCAGCGCTGTGGTTTTGCGTATAGAAGGAGAATGAGTGTGGGAGAAAGGGAGTGGGAGAGAGAGGACGAGAGCAGACGTTATACCGCAGCGGAAATGTTTTGCGCGCGCAGGCGCTCGAGCTTTTTGACAGAGAGCTTTGTGGATTCTTGGCGCACGCGCGCGCTCGGTCTCGCGCGAATTGGATGACGCGACTCGGCTCGTCGGTTGTTTTGGTCGCGGACGTATATGCTCGGTTAAAAGTAATCGGAATGCGTATATATACACTTTTACCACGGTAAAGTAATTGCCTTGTTTGATTGCTATCCAAAGTTAACAATAAATACAAATTTTGCTATTATAGGAAGATTTTTATATGTAAGCTATGCAACGCATTTTTATGCGGATCTACACGAATATATCAGATGATAAATTTGCGAGTTGTTATTATGAATACGACGTAGATTTTGAAAACAATTTCTCGGATGGAGTTTATTCAAAATGGGTTTAGAAGTTTATGCTCATGTTAAATACATGCACCAGTTTATGGCGGTATATATCATTGTTTACGATATGAAAATTTGAGAAGATTGAAAAGTAACTTTACGTTACTTCCCCGGGGAAATTTTGTAAAAAGTGTGGTGAAAGAGTTAGCTATATAAATGTTATAGCAATAAATATTCATAGTTCAATAATTAAACTTTATTTTCCAATTTAATAATCTTGCTGAAGTTGTATAACTATTGAACTGGGATCTAAAATTATCAAGTTGCCACTTGATTCCCATACGTACTTTCAATCAACATGTCAGTAAAAAAGAATATCGGAAAATTATTTTTTTATTGGAATTATCCCACTTGGAACTCAATTCTGGCCATCACCTAAATGAAAAAACAACATTTCAATCAAACTCTCATATACTTGAGTATCGTGTTAAATATCACTGATTCGAGCAAACTGACAAAACGTGGGGAGAAAAAGCAAATCCGTGTGCACGCGTCCAATCACAAGCCTCATGGGGGTGTGTCAGGCCATCACCGATTTTTAAACTGATTTTCGTTATCTGGATTGGTTTTTAAGCTTTTTAAATTTATGTCAATCATCTACTCGTTATTGCAATGCGTCAAATAACAGTGCATATATCACGAATAAAATTAGGAAAAACGAAAAATTGCTAGCGACTGCGGCGGGACATAAAAAAGATATTGGAAAGATTCCGCCATCATCCCTAATAAATACTATTACGTACTATACATGCAAGCTCGCGCTATGAGCAGCCGCGAATACAACACCACCGATTCGAGCACGTGAATTTAATTAAAAGTTTTACACAATTTGCTCGCAGAGCCAATAAAAGTGCTACGGCAGCGACGCTGTGCCGATATCCCGTCATCCCTCGGCGGCTAAAAAAAAACAAGAGGCAACTCAAATAAAACGAAAGCTCGAACAATATTTTTATCGTCCCGTTGCTCGGAGCTTCCCCTCAATTTATAAGCCCTTTACAAATCCAGCTCAGCGAGGGCAAGTGTGCCACGCGCCGATGCACATATAATATCCGGACCGGGAGCTGTATATTACCACGCCGTTAAAAAGTCAATTTTACGTTCGCAGTGCATCTGTTACCGTAACGCCGAAACTTTTGTAATTTCATTACAGGCGGCGGCGTCTGCGACGCGTCGGCGCATCGAGATTGCGCGCGCGGGCGAGCGTCAGATGCCTCGCCCGTATTATATAAGCAGAGCAGAGCGCGCGTCGGCTCGTTATTAAAGCCGTTCTCGCTAGTGTGTGACTGGGTTTTCGACGACGCGTCGAGGCGTGCGCATGCGTACGTCCATTAAGGTTTTTCTCTGCTACAGCCCCGAGAATGCAGGCTGGTTTAGTTAAGAAGGGTATTACGAAAACTTTCCTACAGGTTTCCCAAAGTTGCGGAGAAAAATTAACGCTTGATTGATTCTTCGACACGTATTCTTGACGAATTTATTAGTCTGCTCTAGTTTTTTAATGATCGCCAAGTTTTAGGACATTTGTTTTCTTCTTTTCATGGTCTCTTAGAAGTTTGCAAAGAGTTTAATAATAATAAATGAATCTTAGCAATGCATATGAGAAATAAAGTATGAAACAATCCTTATATACCAAATTTCGGATAACTTATGAAGAACGTAATATCTGCAATTCGGTAAAGAACTTTCGTGCTCGTAAAAAATATTTCATTGAAAGAAAAATGTTTCCACTTTCAAAACTTTAAGGCTGAAAAAATGTCTGGAGTGATTTAGAGCAATTAAGAATTCTCTTTACTCGCGTTCAAAACGTACGCTTTTTTAAAATTACTTTTTTGCGCGAAAACTCTTACCCGCCTTGAAATTTGTTCTTGCTTTCAAGTTACTGTCTCTTATATATAAGGAGAAACCTCGTCAATGCATTTATAATTGAGGCGTTGAAATGCAATAGCTGCCAAGTCCCATTAGCAATAAGATTCAAAATCGAGTGGTCGATCACTCTATTTTCACCCTTATTTTGCACCTTAGTATCTCAATTAAGAGATTGCTTGGGATACTTTATTAAAGAGACTTATGTATATGTGATCTTCGAATGGAAACATTCAAAACTATTTTTGTACACTTCGAAAATTACATCAACTTTTGTGATCGGTTTGTATTGTAGGTAATTAGCAGGTATCTGAATTGATTTAAAAAATATGAGGTGAGTCCAATAACTAACGTTTTTGTTATATATTCTCAATGTCGATATGACAAATATTAATTAGGATCATCGTATAATTAATTAACTTGAAACCGCCTAATTCTGAATCGACAGGCGGTACTCTAGCCTAGCATGCTTTACGTTCAGTCAATAATAGTATCGGAATACCATTCAAATGGAATCCCAAAAATATCCCTCAACTACCCCTTTCAGCTAACAATTAGCGAATATTAGCTCGCGGCGCCTAATTAGCTACGAAACATCAGCGCACACGGAATAATCGAGTCTTTTTGTCTGCCATATCGTCTATTCGACTATTGCACGCGGCCATAATTAATTGTCTCGCGCGTGAGAGAAACTCTGCCATTGATAGAACTTTGGTGAAGCTGTGATTAAATGGCTAAATGAGAATCGGCGGTTTCCGATAAAGAGACGTGGGGTCATAGTCCGGTTGGAAGATAGAGGAAGAAGAAGTAGAATACAGTTTTTCAGATGTCGCGAAAAATCTGAAGAGTTTTTTTTTATAGAAATAGAGAGAATAATTTTGCTGGGCCGACAGCAACAAATTTCCAGCTTTTATTAATAACGCTAAAACTATATGAAGATTAGAATAATTATTCATTAATATCAAATCAATTTCGTTGATTTTCAATAATCGACGACCATTATCTACGATAATAATAATTTGCGAATCATAAATTGTTATCGTTCTTTATAGAAAAAAATGATCATCAAAAGAGGCCATAAAATACGAAAGTTGTGTAACGTCAAAACCGTAATTATTTCAAAATATCAGCTAAAGCCAACGACGAGATTAAACCATCCCTCGGCTCGGACACGCGAGCTGCAGCCTCGTATTATCATCGCGTACGCGCGCGTATCGGATTTTCCAGTAGTCGAGCTCGTCGTCGCTGGTGGTTCTGGCCGCTGACAGCTTTCTTAACTTCGACAATTTGCTCTCAATCTTTCTGATCGCTCCTGAGCGCGTGCACGGGCAATTTCGATGAAAGCTCGCCCTCGTCCACCACCGGTCCTGTCTTCTCCTTTTTTTTCATTTCCTTCGCTATTTCTCAGCTCGTCTGCCACCTCAACTCCTTTTCCCGCTTTTGTATCGAGCAAATTCTCGATCAAATGGCAAATATTTTCCAATAATAAGACTGGTGGAAAGGGATTCTACGTTGAAGTGAGGCGCGTGCAGGCGATCGTAGAATTCATTTAGCAACGTGTCATAAATAGAGTGAAGGTTATTCATCACAATACAATGCAAAGCAATTGAAGTTTTCGAGTCAATTATGTCTAGAATAATCGAATAACGTACAATTATAAAGAACAAATCTGAGGAGTAAGACTGTTTTAAGAATAATGAAATCATACGTGTCAGAGAAGTAATTTTGTTGTCATCTACTTTGACAAACGTGAGTATATGTAATTACCGGCAGCAAAGAAATATTTCAATAAGGTTACGCTTTTTGTGAAAACTGGGGTAACTATATTACTTAGCGGGAATAAGTTATAGTCGGTGAATGACCATCAGTGGCCTCCTATGATATGTTTATTTATTTGAAGAAAAAATTTTAAATTACTGGAGATTTTCATAGTAGCGTATTTGTGTGCAAAACTCATACGTATAATAAAAATATTTCATGTTTACTTTTAGGTAAATAAATAACTTATCCTATTGCTCACATTCCTCGTGGAAATCGATTCCATTGTTTCCCCAATAAATCACTAGTTATACCAATAATCGTCAAAAACTAGACACTTTTTTGGATATTTCTATCTATCGATGAAACGATTTTTCCGATTATATTCACCGCATTTAATATACAGAATAATATAATAAGTTTTTGAGTATTTAAAAAAAGATATTGAAGTTGGACAGTTATTAGTTAGGAACGATTTTGTTGGTATCCCCTGAAACAGTACTTTGATTTGTGTTTACATTCTACATTAAATAGAGAATATAACCGGAAAAATCGTTTCATCACTATTCAGAAATTAGCTTTTTTTACTAACCATTTATTAAATTCCTGGCCATTTTCGATAAAGAAATTTCCACCAGGATAGGCATATACCTTTATCAAGTAGACTCATGAATTTACCTTATTTTATCTGTTAACTTTAATATTATTGTCTTAATATACGAGAAACCGTTTGTTCAATCGACAAGTTTTATTTGACTTCTGTTAAATGCTCAGTTTCATTTTTTTAAATAAACGCAGCGGATAATAAGTATAGTTGAGAAAGTAATTATCGAGTCTCCGCTTTGGCGACAGTACTTAAATTGAAAATTATATATACTTCGATGAATTTCAAGCTTAAGCACACAAGTATTATGGAGACTTTAATAAGCTTCGGTGGTATAAAATAATTAAAATTGACAGACTATTGCGTAATAACAATTCCCGGAAGTAATTATATTAAGACAAGTAAATATATCAAGATATTACAAGAAGAAGCTGAATATTTTTACGTGAAGATATATATGATTTTCTAAGTCTTATTTTGTAGAAAAGAAATGTTGATTGAGTTGCTAAATCTACTACTTTATTATGCATTAAATATCCACAGTCACAGCATATGTACGAAAAGGCGGAAGTGAGCTGTTACGTGATATTTTTTATAGATGTTTGAACTTGTAAGTAATTTTGACTTATTTTTTCCTGGATATAGTGTTGACACGTACATATAATTATCAGTGGTGGTTTTGGAGTAAAATTCACAGGAATTACATAGATGTTTAGAATTTGGGCTGTAGTATTAGCATAGGATGACTGGGGAAATATAGGGTATTGGAGTAAAAGCTGATTCGTTAATTCTGCATTGCTGCGCTAATAAGTGCATCGAGTGTGTCGTATCGGGAAGCTACAGTTTCAAGTAAAACCTTGGAAACACCGTAGCTATACAGTGAGATGAAAATTTTGATTTCGAGTAGTGAAACTCGATTTGTTTCAGCAAATAAATATTTGTAGTCGAAAGTTTTAGGTTTCAAACAAAGGAACTATAACAGCTCTTCAGTTTTTTTATTCTTATTTTTCAGACCAAGTTGAAACGTCTACCTATAGACAACTAGTTCTCAGAGTAATTTAAAGTTTTTCAAAGTTACGAAATCGATATTGTTTTTATAATAGGTTATATAATGAAACGACCTATAGGTGGAAGTAATACCGTTTCATAATCCAATTCATTCATAATTATATTTTTCATTGTGCTTCACGGCAAAATCGAGTACTCTATTACAAAGTAAATTTAGATATATCAAATGTTGTCTTCAGCTTAACATAATGTTAACATGAACAATTTATATACTCATTAAATTGCTGCACATCACCTACAAACACACCGACACAGACCATATAAGCGAGCATCCGCAGCGCACATAAACATCGTAACTCCCATCTTCTAATTAAATCTTAACCCGTAACGCGCGCTCGCTCAACTGAGAAAGTCGATCCTTTCAGCTGCCTCGCCTACGTGCTCCAGTGCAGCGCGTCGGGGATCGAGCGCGGGGTAAGTAGAAAAGAAAAAAAATGAGCGGGGCAGAAAAGTTCATTTGAATGGGGAAGTTGTATATTACCTGCGATCAAGAATAATTAAGGAGCTTGACCTCACGCGCGTGATGTAAAGCTCGCTTTTGCCCCACTGGATGTATCTTGTTAAGCCGGCAACCGACGTAATAAGACGGATCTAGTATGCAAAACTTAGTCGCCGCTGCCGTGGGAAGTCGGAAGGCTAGTTTCGATCGCGGCGCGCGCGGCCAGTAAACTCGTTATACGCGCTGTGCCCCCCCCCCACCGCCTACCACCAGCTCCTTCTCGGGGCTGCACTTTTTATGGGTTTTCTCGCGGACGAGCTCCCGAGTTATATTGGATGTAAGCCGCGGGCAGAGAGAAAGAGAGAGGTGAGAGAGTTTTTTTAATACGCCCGCGGCGGATGGGTTAATCGCGGCGTTAGTTGCGTTATGAGGTCGGATTACACGCGCGCGGTAGAAGGCGTATACGTGTTCTCGCCATCAGAGAATACATTCGACAGTGTTAGTTCATTATTAATTAGTCAGATTGATATAATGTGTGCATGTATATGTGTGTGAGTGTGTATAGTTTTATATAGAGGAGGTTCTGAGACTGAATCTTGTTACGATATTTTGGTCGCATGCAACTTAAAGAGTATGAATTTCAAGTGCGCACCAGTGGAGGAGTCCTTCGAACTTCTTCGCGAGTTTGCGCAAAATTAGCTACGCGCCCGCGCGCTCTTCGCGGAGTCTAACGAGATGAAAAAAAGCAGGTTAGAGGGTCGAAAGTGTTTAAGTGCGTTTGGCTGAGGTTTATCATTTTAAAGGGCTATGCATGAGATTGATAACTAGATTTTTAGTTGCTCAAGAACACCTGGGAACTTCAATTACAAAACTAAAAGTTTAGAAATTATGATTGCATTATGTAATAGAGATTGTCGATATATCTGTATAATACTTGAAACTATGCAATGTTTGAGTAGAAAATGGTGACCAATTATAATTTAGGAGTTCAGCGGAAAACAGTTGACTTTTCAAGAGATACTTCAAGAAGAGAAACACAAACGTAACTGGACGTTTTCCGATTAAAAGCAGCGGCAGCGTATTTGCAATTCTCCCGTGTCAAAACTCGAAAGAGAGCCCGCTGTTTTGAACTTTTCATTGTGCTAAATTTACTATTGAACTTTCATGAAAATTAGTTTCAGATATTAAATTTTTGTCCTTTAAACGCGAGTGACACGAACGAAACAAAAAATTCAATATTTCAAACCAAACAATGTAACATTCTCGCGCGAGCCAAATAATTGAACGGGGATGTGTCATCTACCTGCACCCCAAAATAACACTCTGACAATTCATAGCTGCAAAACGCGCCGTGTGCTAAGTGCATCAGGAGGCGCGTAAAAAATTAATGTAGTTCGCTTTTATTTGTCAGATCGTAAAAATTATCAAAAAAGAAATAAAAGGAGAGAAGTCGCTGGCGGGAGTGCGCGCGCGAGCTGCAAAAAGTCTCGTACAAAGCCATAAAACACTGGGCGCGATCTCTCTCCCTCTCTCTCATGCGCGCGCACGCGTCGTGCTAAAAAATTCAATACCTCCGATCATCGCTTCCCATTACGCGATAGCCAATAAAAAAAAGCCTGCTCTTCTCCCTTACTTTCACGCTTGCCCGGCTAATCCACGCGCTCGGCAATAAAAGATGCAGAGTGGAAATCGCAAACTAAACCGAAGTGCGCCCGACGAAAAAGCGAACGTGCCAAACTTGCGTTTATCCGAGTGCACAAATATTTCGCGCTCCATTATCACTCTTTAGCAATCCAAATGCAAATATACGCACTGAGAGAAGAATATTGTTACTGTTAATATATTTATCTATTTGAAATACAACTATTTGACATGTTTAAGGATAAAATGTGATATTGTATAATAGTTACAATATCTATATTTACTAATATAGGCATATCAAGGATTGCAAGAAGCTGATGGTGTAGAAGTTCTTGGCAATTGTAGTTTTTGAAAATGGCCAATTTTCTATCAGGGTGATATGTTGTTTTATAACAAAAAGGTTTTAAATAAAAACTCCATTTAGTTTTTTACTCCAACGTTTCGGACATTTTTATTATTTATGTCCCTCATCATGCAGGATAAACAATAAAAATGTCTGAAACGTTGGAGTAAAATATAAATGGTGTTTTTATTTCAAACCTTTTATTTATAAAACAACATCATCCTGGTAGAAAATTGGCCATTAGATTAAAAAAGTACTATAAGCACATTGTAACTATTACATTATCAATGTTCTCAGGTAATACATATTGAAATTGTTTATGAGAACATGGTCATATTTAAACATACGCATGTTAACATAGTTACAATGCCATGTTAACAGAAAACAAATCCTTTTCTCAGTGTGTAAAAGAAGACAGACATACCGCCGCGCACGTACGTGTTACACTTACAGGGGAAAAATCACGAGCAGGGCTGAACAATAATTGAGGCACCTCCGGCAATACAGTTCTATAAAAAAGGTGATACCGTAAAAGCGCAGAGGAGTAACGAGCGATTTCGGCATTACAACGAAAAACAACGCGGGCCAATGCCTTACCGAAACATACCGCGTGCGTGCGTGTACTTTTTTTACGATACGTTTTTAGAGATGGAAAATTAACGATCGCGGGGCGGCTCTAGTGGTGGTGCGGTCGTATCGCATTTGTGTCCCTTCGGCAATCACTCGCGAATGGTTGTCTGCGCGCCGCACGAACCGATGATTTATCGGCTCTCATTCGGTTTGTGCGCCGCGCGCAACATCGCATTATTTCGCGACGCAACGTTATACGAATACGCGAAGCCGCCGGTGGAATGCCACCGGTAGAATGTAAAAATAAAATTTATTCAAATAAAATGTAACGAAGGTTTTATTACAAGAAATTTGGTATTACACGTTTAAATATATTGTACGTGAGTTACAGTATAAAAACAGGTTGAATTTAATCAGATTAATCTGGCCGGAAGGCATACTGGTTTGAATTTTTCACGTTATTATAATTGAGCGACCTGTGCTTTTTTAATCAACATTTTATTAATATACGAAATTTTGAGGGAACCGTAGCAAAGTTAAAACATATTAAATAACTCCAATATTTTCAATTTAAATTTCGAGCTCTTCGGCGGAAAAATTTATTTTCCGAAAAAAAATTGATGCGTCGAAAAATATAATCAACGAAAAGCACTGACGGCCAATTACTTTACAGCGAATCTCTGCGCGTCGTGCATTGCGCCGAAGCAAAAGTTCGAAATCGAACGAAAACTGGTCGATGCATCGCTAGCAGCGGCGGCCACTCGTTAGACGCGTAATCCCGCGCGTGTACAACGCTCACAAATCGCGCGGCTGCGTCGCAAATAAATTTCCAGCGGTCCGCACGCGAATTCGGTTTGTTCGCGCGCGGTGCGGGCAAAGAGGCGAGGGGCGGCGGCGTTGAATGGACTGAGGCATCAAATGCCGCGTTACCGCGCGACCTATACGTGCAGCTGCTACTTTTTCCTTGTTTCTGTTTCTGGGTCATGCGCGGTCAAATTTGGCCGACAGGAGGAAAAGGGAGGGAATGTAGCGGGCCGAAGCGAGCTCTTGGTGCTTCACGTATTAGTTGGAATAGAGTATAATAGGATAAATTCGCATTGGGAGAAGAATTATGACATCCACATCAGATGCGTACCAAACGGGGAAAAATATGTAACGGTAATAATTAAGTCCATGGTTTAGAGCTTGTTAAAGCAAGAGAACTCATGACAAGTAAAGTTAAAATTTTATTAATTAAGAGAAAGGTAAACATTTTATATGAAACTTATAGGTATAGTAAATAAAAGAAAACATCATTTTGAGGGATATTTAATCATTTAATGTCTGCCGAAAGTTCCGAAACAAAGAGCTACTCGAGCTAAACAAAGAGCAAACAAAGAATAACCAAAGCAATTCGAAAAAAGTACGTTCTACTTAGAAACTGCAATCAATAATGCAGCAGACTTTCCATTGAAGACTAACTTCATTTTAAGTTTATTGATCTCGAAACTTTCAGTCGAACGTGTGCGTATTTAAATAAATTTGAATGTTTTGGCATACTTGTAAGTTTGAAGAGTTTATTGTTTTCGGAGCCAAACGCATCTGAAATGTATATTTCATTTCATTATTATATTCTAATTGAATTTAGAAAGTTAATGTACACTCCAAGTCGCATCTATCATCGGACTATATTATTAGAGGCACCGCGAAGTAACGCAAATCTATCTCACCAACTGCAATCGTAAACATCAAAATCGACGAAAATACAAACAAAACCCGCGAAAGTGGAAAACCGTCCTCCATTTATCTCTCTCCCTTTCTCTCTTTCTCTTCTCCCTTACACCGATTCCCGCATTCTCTATATCGCTCTTTCAATTCCACGCGCTCCGCTCTCATATTTCTCTCCATTTCTCTGGTCGGTGCACCCCCTCTCCCTGTCTCACTCTCTGGGTATCTCTACGCAAGCCCCATCCCCACCCCTCTGTCTCCATCTCACTCTCATTCGCTCCTGCCAAATCCGCACAGGACTCGCGCATTCAGCTAATGCACGGCATACAGGTCGCGGTTGATGCTATAGCGCGTTTACACACACGCACGCAGACTCACGTAAGGCTATGTGTATAAGGGTGTGCGCGTCCTGCCGGATGGATTTTCGTCGCTCTCGCTCCAGCTCTTAAATATTTCATGGATTTTCCTGCTCGTGCGTTTTCTCTTCCCCTCTCACTCTCTCTCTCTTTCTCTACCTCTAGCAATGTCGAATCGAGTATACCGGCGATAAGCCTTGAAATACTATTTTTCCAACTGCATTGAATGTTTGCGCACTTTGTTCGTGATTTATGTGTGTTGGTCCGTCGGTTTAAACTCACGCACACACCCGCAAACATATATACCCACACGTCATCATAGCTCAACGTACGTATAGCAGTAGCGCTGTATAAGTGATATTTGGTTAAGGAAGTTTCGTGATTGACGAATAAGAGAAGGAAATGGAGAGGCGAAGGAGTATAAACTTTTTGCCGGCGCTCCTCGAGCTACCGCACGTGCATAAGAGTTTCATCCCATGTCAAACCCTGAGGCCTCAGATATGAAACTACGATTATACTTTCTAAATATTTTGAGGGGAACGTACACGGTAGTCAAGGCGAAGCCAAGGCGGCGGCGGCAGCCTATCGAAGCGGGAATTTTCATCTTGGGCAAACACTCGGGAGTGCGAAACGTAGTCGCATGAATTGCAAATTCACTCCTGCGGTCGTCGCCGCCGCCGTCGACATCGTCGTGCATATAATAACCTATATTTATCGGTCAGGGTTCGCTTGTATACGAAAAAAAAGACTATTAAAATGATGATTTTGCAGAAATGAATTTTCCGATTGATTTTGGTCATTAATAATAATCCGTCTGACTGCAATTAGTACGTAAAAATCTGTTAATTTATGCAGTAAGCTGTCTCGACGTAATTGATAATCTTCATCTTAACATAGTAAATAGCTTATATAATTGAGAGGTACAAAGTGTTATTCCTTCAAGTCTAATAATTATAATTATTATTATGAGGATGCTTGACAGGATAATTAGATTTCTGAGTAGTATAAAATCTGATTTCAAATTATACAATAGTCATAACAAATTTATTCTCAAGATCTGACTTAATGTCGTGAAATTTTCATAGTAACAGTAAATGTAAAGTGTTTAATTTATAAACTGTCAAAACTTGGTGAACAGCAGCAGAGTCCAAGTTGCTCACAAAGGGATGCCTATACATTATCCAAAACTTATGCACTCGCGACCTACATTAATTGCATCGCACGCTCATATTCTAAAATCGCGCAAAGAAGAAATGTTTACGACTGTATAAGAGAGAGAGAAACTCCCCCGTCAAAGTAGCTCGCACCTCATGATGCGAAAGTTCAAGTACTTATCTTCTCGTCGAATAACAAAGCACATCGTAAACTAGGCAGCTTCGATCCCAGAGGTGCCGGTGATGCAGCTCAGAGACGCGGTACGCCTCATTCGCCTTAATACCATAGGGTTACTCGATAATCTCGACGATCGCTGCTGGACGTCCGGATGGAGAAGGAGAACGACGACGGCCACTTCGTCCCCTTATCGCCGTCGCCATCTTATTTCCCCGGGATAGTTTTGCCTTATCCCGCGCTCTTTCTCTTAATGGAAATGTAATGAATGGGCCCGAGAGCGAATTTCTAGCGACTTTCGGTAGTCGGCCAAGCACACGAACTTAACTTCTTTTCCACTGGTGCAGAGCTATAGCGCCTCAGTTTAATTAGCTTTTCACTTTTTCGGAATTATGAATGCGCTTATTTATTTTGCGCGAGGCGGGGCTGGAATAGTTTTAATTAGGCGGAGAAGGGGGGAAAAGGCGGAGGAGCTGGGCCAAAGTGGGGATTGGCTCGTTAACCCATCGCCGTGCTGAATTTGTAACGGAGAGGAGGTGGAATTTAACTGATACGCGCTGCTTGTAAGTTCGCGTTTATCTTTCGGCCGAGAGGTTACAAGGCGCCTAAGGAGAATGGCCAAAGTTTTGTGTTTATTGGGCATTAAATTTCGTGTGTCCAAATTATTCTTGTGTTTAGTACTTACGAGCGTTAATTTATGGTCTTATTTAGCGCGGCTTCGTATCTGTTCCATCTGGTTCTTGTATGATTCTTGTTAAATAATATTATAACGGGTGTACATTTCATTCAAGTTATCCACCTACATACTCTCAAGAATCGCGAACAGCGCCGCGAGCAAGTAGTTTTTTCAAATCTCCATTTCTGGCAGTCACTATTCAGCGCAACATGTGCTCAGTTCTTATCATAGAAATCCTGGTTAAATTAAAAAATAACGTAGTTAATAATTATTGAAAAAATGCGAATGAGAAAATTCTCCGAAATAAACTTTCATTATCAAACAAAAGTGCGGCCTCATTTGTCAGCCTATAATCATATTATTTTTCTGCCCAACGTGATTAAATCGACAGTCGTAATCGTCTATCTTTCATTCATTGACATCAAATTAGTGCCAAAATTAATTCCATCAAATTCCATGGAATTCAGTGAGGTACAATATTTTATTACATTTCGATCATTTGGATTAAAATTTCAATTAATGTTCCCCTTAATAACTGCATACTATTATTCCAGTATTATATAATTATAATGTGTTCACCTTTTACATGCGGTTTCATTGAAAATAAAGCTACTTGAACACAGTCATACAAAGTTTGGGAAGAAGGTTTTTCTACATGTAATAAGAATTATGAATGAATAGTCTTTCGAACCATATTGAATTATACATCACTAAAATTAATAAGGCTGTCGGTACATGGTGACGAAATAATATTATGATAAAAGTAGAAAAATATTAAAATACATGTAACACAACATGCAATAACTTTTATTTTAAAGTTCAAAATATAACCTAAACTGTGAATTGTCGCTATGAAAGCCATCCCTAATTGTTAGTATTATACAGCAATACTATACTGCTTTAAGAACTGTACTACCTGCGTTAGATATGTGTTCAGGTTTGTTATACCTATACCATATATTGTGTTCCTAATAATGGATATATATATATGGACTGAACAAAATTTCATGAAATCTAACAATATTTTGGCTCTTGCAGAAATCAAAGTATTGCTGTCAGGCTTGTTACGATACGATATGTCCATGACAACTATATTGATTTCGCTACTGGAAAGATGTAGTGTACTAAATATCACGATTAATCAGTTATATATTTCCGTGAGATTAACTGTGTACCTAAAATATTCTTAATTAATTTCAAATCACATTTACTCGGGGTTTCAGTAATAATTTGAATATACGAGCAATTAATCCAGAATAAATCAAGAAAAAAGTTAAGGGTTATTATCTCCGTTCCCTACGCGAGGTATCCATAGGTACGAGTATGGTTATAGTGGCCAAACGTATTTATGTGAAATCCTACTTTTAACATAATTTCAAGTATCGTTATTGCGCTCTCAACTATACTGAGTTTAGTATGCGAAAGCAATACTATATTTTGGATTGCTTCTCGAGTATTTTTCTGACTGTATCATCCTCTATTGCACACGCGGTATATTGAATTACGCTCAATACCTTTTTTTACATTGGTGTGTGATAAAATGAAGCTTTAATATTCTTTTTCAAGTGTCGAGAAAAAAAAATGAAAAGATACAAAATATCACCGCCATTGTTTAACTTATCAAGTTTTGTTGCGCGTGAAGAACGTAAAACTCTCGAATTCCCTTATCCCTTGGAAAAATTAAGGGATGCAGAGTTACAGCTTACTGAATAACGGCCCGCAGACGTATAATTCCCTATCAGCGGTGGGAAAGTCCGGCGTGACGTCGAACAAACTCAAAGCCGCCCCCATAATTTCCATTTGACTGGTCCCCTCGACGTCGTCCAAAAGCCATTTACCAAACCAACGGGCTTTTCTATTCCAAAACAAACTGTCCGACCAGAATAGCTCTGCTTTAAATTCCCATTCCTCCATGTCCGTTCTCCGCGCGCATAAATAATAATTTCCCTCCCCTCTTCCCTCCCGGTCAATCCCACGCGCCATTTATGTTTATTTCCGTATTTGTGCCGGGCGCAACGAAGTTTCACCTCGAAACGTAATAAAGTAATCTATTATCCTCCTTTTTCTCTCTCTCTCTCTCTCCCTCCAACTGCCTCTTATGCCGCCCGTCGGCACTTTGCTGGCTCGCGCAAGCGCGCTCCCCTTGTCTCCGCCGCGGCGGCGTGTAAAACTTCGAGGGCCGTGACTCGACTCGCAAAACTCACTCCTCCCTCCCACTCCACCCAGCGTCTGACCGATTTCGGCAATCTCCAGAGAAGAAAGAAGAAGACGAGGTGGAGGAGCTGGAGTTTGAGAAAAAAGGGCCCCCGAAACAAAACTTTTCTGGCAAGACGGGAGGAGAATGGAGCAACTTTCTTTCTACTCGCGCGCGCGCGCGACTCTCGGCAAAAGAAGATCTGTAAAAACATAAGCGCGCGCGAAATAGCTTGGACTTCCTGTGTGTCGCTCGCTCTATCTTCCCCCACCTACTTCTACAGAGACTTTGCGCCCGAAATTATTTCATTCCTTTATAAGTGAAAAGCTCCCGCGCTCTCCTGCGCTTTTCTTCGCGCGCGTATACGCCCTGCGCGCTCTTTTTCGCGCGCGCTGGGACTTTAAATGCTTTTTAGCGCGGAAACGGAAGAAGAGGCGGAGGATGAAGAAAGAGCGAACGAGAGAAAGACATAGAGAGGAAGAGAGAGGGAGAGAGAGAAAGAGAGTGACAGAAAAGTTAAGGCTCCGCGCGATAAATCAAGCCGCGAGGGCGCTAGTTGAGGAAGAGGAGTGGGAGACACGCGGAGAAGAGAGTAAACAAGCTGCGGAACCGTGTTAGCCAGACGATTTTGTTATTCCGCCTCTCTCTTCTATAGCGATGGTATAAATCCTTCGTCTCTCAGGACGGAGCATATTCGAGGATCGATTTTTCATAAATATATTGCTAGTGCCCGTGAATTTCCTTCCTTCCGCGATGCAAAAAAAAAAATATTAATAATAATAATCATAACGTGTGCACGAGCACACATTGTGCAGAACAGAAAAATAGTCCAGCATTTAAAAACGCGCGTGCTGTGATGGGAAACGAGAATAAAACTAATTTCACTGCTCCGCGTGTTTTTAGTGCTATGCATGGCTGTTTCAGTGCGTAGAAGCATGTCAACCAATGGCAATGCTCATAAGGTATCAAGGTACTGTTCCGCCTGCCTTACGGCAATATTCCTGGGAGAGAGAGTGAGAGAGTGAGAGAGAGAATCAAAGAGACAAGGAGAGAGGAAGCGCGCGAGGGAGTAAATAGAAGTTGTAGCGACTCGTAGAGGGCGAATTGTTTGGTTTTTCCGCGGGAATAAGAAATTAAATTCCTGCTCTGTACGTTGGTTCAACCATTGCCTTTCACGACCGCTTGCACTTTGCTATGAGGAACAAAACGGATTAGTTGAAAATGATGTTGACGCAGTGCAGCTGATCCGCCCTCACTCTCTCCTTTCACGATCTCTTCATTCCGGGCCGTGTGTCGTTTCGGTGTACAGTAAATTCAAAGGTACTTCCAGAGCTTTGAAATAATTAGATGGGTTAATTATTTTGGCGCCGTTTTCGTTGATGCTCTATGTTTCACCCCCAAATGTCATCGAACGTGGAAATACAAAGCTTTTGATTATTTCAGGCCAACAAGAATCGAAAATTCCATATTCAATATTGATATTCATAATGTGGTTATCAAAATTAACGAATCTATGTGTTCTATTTCGGAGAAAGAATATAATTAGCAATCGCAATCAGCCGATTTGATTATGTCCAAAAGTTAGTCTGCGCTGGGCTTCCAAAGGGGCTGCCAGGCGCGCGTCGTCCGCTTGAAAGGTAAATTTACTTCTAAATATCATAACTATTAGCCTAAATAAATCTTATCTATGATTTTTATCAACAAGGTTTCGGATGTGTATTTGTTGTAAAGTAGATGTGTTTCGAGTGCGCTATTCCTTGCACGTCTGTGACTGATAAATTGTTTAGAAACAATTTCCTAAATTGCAATAATACCCTTCGAAATTGCTCTATTCGCGTAACAAACGTCCTCGTACATTCTTACACTGCTCTCACAAGAATTAACCTATTCGCATAACGCTTCCTTAAACCCATGCGCACGTATACTCGTATATGTAATAGCTGATCAAACGCGATAAGTCGGCGGCTATAGCCGTCACTAGAGAGTCGAGTGTGCTCACCCAGAAGCATCAACCAACTAACTTGCGTACACACAACGTCGGCTCTGCGACGTGCCATTAGCCCGCCGGCCCTTCTTACGCTCTCGCGTGATTAAAGTCTCTCTCAAGTAATTAAACTTTTTCAATTGCGCGTTGCAGTTTTCGCCGCCGACGCTTCCGCTCGTCTTTCTCTCCCGAGCAGGAGCGCGCACACGCTTTGTTAGCTCTACTCCGCAGTTTTGTCATGTGGAACGGCGACTGTCTCTCTCTTTCTCTCCCTCTGTCTCTCTTTCTGAATGTCTGTGTGTGAGGGTGAGCATGTGAGTATTTGGAGTAGTATCCGCACACATAAGAGGTGTTGTTGATGGCCAACGAAATGAGAGAAGCGATATCGATAGGGAGTGCCGTCGAGTAGACTGGGAACTAACGAGGGTGCTTTTGTTTTTCTGACAATCAATTCAAGTTGAGAATGAAAATTGAAACATTTTCTTAGCATTATCAAGAGATATGGATTAATTTTGGGGAAACAACGCTGCTTTTGATTAGAAATAGTATAAAAACGTGCTATGGACATCCATTGGCTGACTAAACTTGAACTATAACTACTGATTGACTAGTGAAAGAATTTCCATCTAAAATTGTACAAACAAGAGGAAAATTATTGTGAAAATCCATGCTCTGCCAAATTTAATACAGAGATAATAAGTAGTAAAGTTAACATACTTGAAATAACATTAATTTACCATGGTTAAAACTTTTCAACACCGCGTCGCACACATAATGAATTCCGAATGAACTGTAATTTTCACTCCCCCGGGGAAAAAACTTCCTCAAACTGAAATTCTCCCCCTCTCTCCCAACCCCCGCGTCAAATAAGAAATCTCACAAAAAGCGAGAGGAAGTGAGTGCAGCCCGCTCCAGCATTTCAGATACTTCAGCCTCCTGCATTTGCATCCATCGGCTGAAAGACACTCATTGCCCGCGTCGTCTTTCCCTCTGCCACCGCGATTTCGTAGGCCGGATGCGTTCGAGTCTCTGAGCGAACTCGTTCCTTTTTCACTTTTTCCCCTCCCCAACTCCCTCCCCCTCTCTCTCTCTGTCTCTCACTGCTCTCTCTCTCTCTCTCCCACACACTCGGTAACCAAATTTATTCCCGCGGCCCTTTTTCTATCTCGCTCTTTCTCCGAATACATTTTGTGTGACGTCTGCAGACTCGATGACTTGAAAAATGTAAGATGGATGTTGCGTATTATACGTAGGTATGCATGTATATATATATACGTAAGTAGACAAAAATATAATTACTCTGGAAAACTATCTAGTTTTAATGAAAATGCTCTGCCTATTTGGTATAGTAAGAATGAAATTGTCGTAACAACAAATAAGTAGTTCGTGTAGCTTTTTCTTATGAATTTTATGATTATTTCTCTTGTGATGCATAATCTAAATCCATAAACCTTAGTCTTTGCCTGTTCAATATCTTCTTTCCCTTCTCTCCATCTTGAATCTCTCCAAATGAATAGCGTATGTGAAAGAGAGAGGGAGAGAGTGAGAGAAAAGTATGAATGTGTGTTCATCGAGTCCTCGGAAATTCTGTCGCACTTCATTATTCGGATGGCGAAAGGCTTTTTATCGGACTTAATCAATTTTGCTATGGCATGGTGGACCCGCTTCAAATCAGTTATTATTTTATGTGATGGTTGGAATATAATCAGGATGAGATACTTTGATGGTTTTAATATGATTTTCTGAGTAATTTCCTCGCAAATAATTTGGCCATATTTAAAAATATGTTTCGCTTTAAATTTTAATACACCAATAATATTTTATTTTTTATTTTATTATATTTCATTGAAATAAACGGGCCAAAGCCCTTTAGAAAATATAAAAAAGTACACTGAGAAAAAAATCGTGTAATAATTATTCGAAGTTTAATAAAAATTAAAATACTGTCGGGTAATCTTACCACAAGATGATAAAACTGAGATATTTACTAAAATTCGAATAATGCTTACATGTAATGTATGAAAAAATACTAAAAAGTTGAATAAAAGTTATTATACAAAAGTGGAAAAATTATTCGAATTTTAGTAAATATTTCACTGTTGTCATATTGTGGTAGGATTACCCGACAATACAGTAATTTTTATTAAAATTCGTGTAATTTTTACACAATTATTTTCTAAGTGTACAAAAATAAAGTACAGTTTACTTTAGATAGAGTCACAAAATGTAACCTTTATAAGTGTACAGAAATATGGTGAGAGCATAGCTTAATAGTATTTAAACTATTAAATATTAAATTTTGTTCAATTTTCATTGAAAAATGAATATTTATAAATATTTCATAGATTCGAAAGAAAAAATATCGCTTGATTCGTGAGCGTTATATTTATTATTCGAATTGTTTTCAATAATAGAAGAATTTATTTCCAAATAATAGAAATTATGAGCAACCTACGTTTAGTCTTATTACTTTTATATCGGAATGTACAAATCGAATTGAGTATCACTTTTTGTATACAAGTTAACTAATTGTCCATTTTCTCGATTTTTCATTTCCTCCCTTGCAGAAATTTCTTCATTCTTCTTTTTTCCCTGATAAATTATCACAAGACCAACGCTGCAAGGAGGTTCAATCCAAAGCATAATTTTAGAATTTTCTGATAATTATTTTATATCACACGAATTCTGTTCCGCGCAAAGATCGTCGCCGTCTGTCCCGTAGCTGCGCTAATTGAAAATATTTCAAAGAACATTTTCGTTCCTCGCAATCTGCTCTCCAAACATCAGTGGAAAAAGTAGTTCATGAAACACGGCTACGTACATTTAATTTACCGCGGTCAAAGTCTTTCGAAAAAAGATACACGCGCAAAAGTTTTTCATAAAACGCTTGGGCGCGCAAATGCGACTTTTTGAATGTAGGATCAGTACGCGTGCGGGACTCAAAAAATTTTACGATCATAAAAAGTTTTTCACTCGCTACAAGGAAGATTACCGCGTCATGAATGAATTATTTCTCGTGAAAAACCGTATTTTCCCACCGCGCGTACCAGCTTTTTTTGTATCGCCACCGCACACTGCGCGTCGCAGCTTTAATCCCCTCGCGCAAGCACATGCTCACTAAATTCAGTCGGAAGTTTGCAGAAAGCCTACTACTTTGCGAGGGAACGCGTTACAGACGGAAAAAAGTCGGAGTCATCCTCATGCGGCGCTAACCGAAATTACTCTGGCGTGTTAATCTTGAAGATGAGGTACCCAAAAATCCTGATTATACTATTCCGCAGTTCAAATGCTGCGGAGTAATTAAAATTATTTATAGTAGGGTATTCCAGCGCGAGCTAGAGAACAGTTTTGGTTTCGTCTCTTGGAATGTAATAATTTTTTAACTATACTTCGCTTGGGGCAAACGCATTTTTAGAACCTAGTATGCTTGGTATATAAAAAATTGGGGAAAAATAGGGCGACGAGATGGACTATTTTTCGCGCATCGATATTATTTAATTTGGAAAGGGAATTTATTTTTAAAGATACACTAAATACGTTGTCAGTAGTTTTAATTTATTTACAATATTTCTCGTTTACATACTAGCAAAAAATGTGCATTCTTGTCACAAAGAAATACCTCCTACCTTGCAACTCCTTCAATCCTCTCTTACCACGGAAATTTCTTCGCGAAATAATACTTCGCATCCCCTTCCCCCTCTCTTCTTCTTTCCCGCAAATCACAACCATCATCCCGGCAATGAACATTCGTCTGCGCGACGACCGTACAATCAGAGATTCTTTCCCGGGAAAATCTCCGAGGACCAGATAGGGCGCAGTTATACGTGTATATATGTATATATGTGTGTGTATGTGTGTGTTCGCGTGAGTCGCGCAGTAAATAACAAAGTGACACGATCAATCGGAGCTACGTGTCGATGAGCGCCGGTGGCTAAGTCGATCAGCTTGGACGCATGCCATGCGGCTTCTCTCTTTTTCTCACCCGAGGTGCGACGCTGGAGGATGAGGGAGGCACCCTGATTGCAGTACACTTTTGCCAATTTCGTAAATTGAGAAAAATCCTTAGCCAGCCGACACAGCGAGAGATTCACATACACACGTGCGCTCGCGCGCGAACTGGGTATCTTGCAGACGGAGGAGGCTTAAGTTTTTTCGGTAGGTACGGGATTTAGAAGAATGTATAATCTGGAAGAAAGGCAATATATTGTACAGCACGATCAAGAAAAAGGATGGTGGATAAATAGTAACCGAATAATAACAGTTTATTGCTTTGTTTATATTTTTAGAAAAATGAAATTATTGATATATGAAAATTATTTTAAGTATTTTATGCAGTTCTATCGTTTATATTTCTTTGATAAGTGTATGTAAGAAAATAGAGAAAACATTTGTATTTTTTAAGTAAGTAACGTAATGATATAAAATATTGTTTAGTTTCGTTAAAGCTTGTGGCACTTTTAACCATTACTTATATAAATAAAGTTTGACTGCAAAGAAAACTATAATAGGTGTATATGTAAGTTTTGCATCGACAAAATTTTTTTATACGACATATTTCTATAAATTTCAAACTTATAATATACGCGGGTCACAGTGTGAGGATATATACGCTTGCTCGAAAGGCCCGGTTCTGACGTTAAAAAATACCAAGGTTTGACCCCTTTACCGCTAGCTCTGGTGTGGTTTTCCCCTAAAATGAGGTTTTCCTCCATCACCAGATGCAGTGTATGTGTACATAGTATACTAGGTATATGCGTTGCCAAGGCGAATGCGAAAGTAGTATGGTGGTTTGAGGCGGAATGCCTTGGCATGCATGCCTAGAGGATGTTAGAAGTTTAGGATCAAATACTCCTACGCCAAGGCGGAGAAATGGCATGATTGCAATTAAAAAAAAAAAAAAATACATATTTGGTTGGAGTTTAATTAAACAGAAATTAATCGCGAAGTGGGAAAACAAGAAAGAAAGAGTATCTCGCTCTCGGCAAATTGGATTTCCTTCGACTGCGCCCATGCCGAGCGCGCGCGGGCGAGTGTCAAAGCAATACTTTTCAGCGCTTGGCACCGCTGCGCTTTTCCTCTCCTGTGCTGTTGATATTGTTTGTCGCCGGTCGAACGCTAGTCGCTTTTCCATTTGACGAGTTTCTCGTTCTCCCCTCGGCCTCTGTCTCTCTTTCCCTCTCTCGCGCGCACGACCTTTTCATATTCTACTTTTCAAGATCAATTTTAATTTCACGACCGGCAATAAATCCTCGAGTGGTTAATATCGCGCCGGAAACTTGAGGGCGCGGGCACGCTAACTTCAGCCCATGCTTTTGAAGGCTTTTGCGATTAGTTTTGCATCTTTTTTGTCGCGCCGCCGAACCTCTCGAACTCATTCGCCGGGATATGAATTTCCATCGAGTTGTGTGTATATATAGGCGATTGATGAGTGAAGCACAAACATTTTTTCGTTAACTTATAAATAACGGAGAGGCACTGCCTTGAAAAATTGAAATATTGCCGGAGAATTTCAATGAAGGACGATCATGCGGACTGTTTCAGCTAAATTTGAATCTTAACTTAATTCAGTCAAAAATTGGAAGGATTGCCGAATCTAAAATCAATTCTATTGGAAATTATGTAAAATTTATGAAAATGGCATTCTACGTCAGACAGACGATTCGTCGCTGTAATTTATGAAAATCGAATCGTCTCCGTGACAGATGATGTGTTACAGATTAAGCTAGAATTTATTCTATCGATTCGTAAATTTCGTTAGCACCTATTTTTCATCGAAAGTTTAAAAACTATTGTTTTCAAAAAATATTTTTTAAGTTTTCCGACGAATTCCGACGAACATTATTTTATATTTTGTGATTTAGATTCTTTTTCCTGAGATATATAAGCTATTATAAATATAATCTGCTTTTATTTAGTTGAAAATGATATACCTCTCGTTCATTATAAATTAGGTAATATTGATATTACAGAGACGATTAAAAAACGCCTCTAAGATCATCTTTCTAAACTGTGCAAATATATAGCTTTTTACATTTCGTCGCGTGCGAGCAAGAACGTCCTATCTCGGCTCGGCGCGTAAGAACGTCTCATCCCGGGGGCTCCGTATGTTGACTTTGAGCCGAGATGGGGCGTTATTATACGCCGAGCCGAGATGGGATGTTCTTATGCGCCGAGCCGAGATGGAATGTTCTTACGCGCCGAGCTGAGATAGGACGTTCTTGCTCCCACCCGACGATTTCTAAATCGAGTTCTTCAAGGAAAACGAGTTGGCAATAGTCAGGAAAAAGATAACCCTTTTTACAAATGTTTGCGAATAAAAAAAAATTGCGTAAGTAATTGTTAACAATATTTTGATGATAAATAAATAATAGAGGGCCAGAAAAGTATATGCATTATTAAATGGCTTGTCATAATATTAATTTTGAAATATCATTATTAAAATTATATTTTTTTAATTTATTGTTGTGTATGAATATATTATTATGCTTGACAT
Organism: Torymus auratus; assembly: GCA_900474315.1. Classification (NCBI taxonomy): domain Eukaryota; kingdom Metazoa; phylum Arthropoda; class Insecta; order Hymenoptera; family Torymidae; genus Torymus; species Torymus auratus. The sequence continues at coordinate 28,571 of UXGD01001789.1, forward strand.
ATATTATTTTGACAACAGCGCCCGGTAAATATCATAATAACATCAATACGTAAAATACATAAGAATGAATGAAGTATGTTATTTAAAGAATTTAATATTTTTTATATAAAAAGCTATTAAAATATTTATTAAAAATCAATTTCGACTATTTTTCATACGCCTCTGCTATTTGTACGACAGATTTGTGTACACAAAGTCTATACATATATAATGGGATATAATTTCTCTGATCAGATATCAATAAACAAAACAAACATGAAAGCGAAAGGTGTTTTGGAACGTATATACTCTGAATTAATGTACTATATTTCTGTCGTACAAATAGCATCAGCCTCTTTTTCATAACTTCTCGAAAAATCCGAACTATTTAATTCTTGCCCTTACATATTTTCCTGCAGACCACTATTCGCTCGTGCAATCCAGGTCCAGACACCCCATTGATGCGTGGAATTATACGTGATAACCGCAATGCGCCCTGCGCTTGAAAGAATGCCTCGTAATAGCGGTAGTCGCAACGGCGGTGGCAGTGGCGTCGAATCGATTTATGTCTCGCGCGCACGGGAATTCGGTACACACTATGCGCATTGAAACGCGTCCGCGCGATAAAAAAGCGCGGTGAGCGTATACGCGGAGAAAAAACGCGAATGCAACGAAAAAAAGGGACGCGAGATCGAAAGAGTGGGGGCACGAAGATTCCAGCTCCGGATAAATTCCGCGCGCGCTACCACGATTTATAACCGATATCCAATCACCGATTTCCGCGCGCTGTTTAGCCGGGCGCAAGGTCCTCCCCCTCCACCCACGCGCGCATATACGAACAGACAATAAAAGGAAATGATGAAAATACAAGTTGTACCACGGGAGAATGAGAAGAGAGCGAGAACTTGTACACGCATAGGTGTACGCTGTAATAAGTGAGTGTGTGTGAGAGAGAGGGAGATGGGGAAAACCCGATTCGTTTCAGGAGTAACATCGGCAACCAATATAGGCGTGAACGCGTGCTCGCATAAAATAATCGGGTATACGGTAAGCGAAATTTTCACGTACGGCCTGTCTCCCGTTACATTCGGTTCAACAGCGAGTCTAGAGTTTAACGAAGTTGAAGAGCGCAGGGGGATGCGTATAAGCGTGCGTGCATCTGCGAAGATTTCGCTGCACGCTGATTGCACTTGATCGCATATATGGGCAAATCCACCGTACTTTTAACTTTTGAAAACGTTTTTTTTTTTTACAGTTTTATGCATCTTTCAAATGCACCTAACTTACCAGGTTTCCAGCGCTTTTCATCACCAGGGCAGCTCTGCGTCTCGCGTCTTCCCCACCATGCTTCTATTATTCTACGTGCGCGAAGTAAATTGATCTGCGCATGCGCGTACTTCTCGCATGCTGTGAGTCAGAGAAAAACAACTACTTCGCGCACGCAAAATCAGCGCAAAGAGGCGCCCTTGCTGCGTAATGCCCTGTTAAGCGGCTTACAGCTCTTGACTTCTCATTTAAAAGCAGCCATTTACTATTACATCAGAAGTAAGTAACTTGAAGCATCAACTGAAGTAATGCGTCGTTTGACAGTCACGTGACGCACACATTTTTCATCAGTTTATATAAATCTGCGAAGCTGTGCATATACCATGCGTTATTAATCAACACGTGCGGAAGTGAGGGATAATGCGTCCGTGTTATCCGCACGCGCGTGCGCTCGCATCGACGCGGGTGCTCGGACGGGGAAGCAGTGAACAATGAATCACGTAATGTTATTACGAGTAAGTAAACCAGTAATTACTAGTAACTGACTGTAATGGTTAGTTACTGCCGCCCGGGAAATACGAAGCGGATATAGCCGTGGTATTGCACACGCGGCTCCGAGGTGCATATAAGGGCGGTAACCTCGCTTACGGGAAGATGATGGTGCCGGCGCCGTAGCTGCAGCCGTATAATGTCGTAAATAAGACCGCGCATTTGGAAGAGTTTAACCGGAATGAATTGGGCTTGCCGGCTGTTGGACACGGGTGCTGTGAAATTGCAAAACTAATATCTGCCAAGCGACATGTACATTATTGTCGATATTGGAATGCTCTGACATACGTGGCTATCAAACTTGTATGTATATGTTTCATGCTATTGTTATTAACATAAAATCTCATTATTCATTTGTGACATAACATTACATTATTGATTCCTAATAATTAACACGTTTGAAAATATGGTCTTTCGATATCGAGCAGAAATTATGGAATGGTATAAGTAGTCTAATTGTGAGGATTTGTTATAGTATACAGTTATAACAAAGTAAATCGTCCTTGCGTAAAAAAAAATAATGTTTGGCTCTTATTGTTAAACTAAATAAATTTGCTGGTTATTGATTTCAATTTTATAGCGAATCGTCTAAACACTCCCATCCCCTGCTCCTCCCCGCGGTCAGCTGCGGAACCAATCATACACGGCGAACAATTTATTAGTAAACTTTACTTTTTTGATAAGAAATTCATTATTTTTATAGTGACGCTGGGACTCACTCAAAATGTAGGATTTTTACTGTTTTAAATAGTACTTTTTAAGATTTTCATACAAAATTTTACTTTTTAAATAATAATTTTTATTA
>UXGD01001790.1:0-31167 GCA_900474315.1 Torymus auratus
CGTTGATACTGTCCACCCTGGACACCAGGTTCCTCGGAGACCGTTATTGCCGCGATATTGGTGTTCAGCGATCCCAATAACCCCCAAGTAACGAATTTTGACTAATTATATTACAAATTCCCATAAAACTCTAGGAGACGACGTTGATACTATTCACCTTGGACATTTCGTACCTCGGAGACCGTTACCGTCGCGATATTCGTGTTCAGCGACCCCAAAAATCTCCAAGTAGCAAAACCTGACTCATTTTCATCAATATTTATCGAGTTGTCAACTTGTTATTTATTGTCTCTTCGAAATGCACTTCTAAAATGCATATTGTTTATGCAACAATGGATTTTCAAAAAATGCATTTATCACAAGTGGTCACAAAGTTTGTAGACACTCTCCCGAATCAAATACAAACAACTGCATTAAGATCCGTCTTACTGTTCCCAAAATAGATAGTTGAGCCGTTTTTAGTGCTTTATTTCCTCGACTAAGGGCGGAAATTCTGTTGTACTTATCGCGCAGAGCATCATTTACTAATGTACGGTTAACGATTAAAAGAAAATATATACGTACAAAATGAGACACAGCAAAACTTTCTAAGTATATTTAAAATTCAAACATCTTATTAAATCCTTAACCGTAAATAATTTAACTAACCACATCCATCTTTTACGAGAGATAACATTTATCCAATCTCTTAATGCTTGACACTTTATCACTAATTACTCGCTGTTACGACTACATATACGCTAAGCCATGCCCTTTTTGACTGATACATATTACAGGAAGTGAAAGTTTACGACAGAGGAATTAAAATGATACATCGAATGGACATTTGAAACCAAAACCCGCATCGACCTTTGAAATCGGTAAAAGTCAGATATAATAGTGATTCGTTGGAAAGTAGGCGAAAAGCCCAATCCAATTCCGGCGAGATTGAAAAATTTGTACATTTATCTTCATTTCGCATCAATGACAATAATACGTATCAATCAGCCGTCATGTATCCGACAGCACGTACGAAATCAATTTCAGCAAATAAGACAGCATATATACGTGTCCGTCTATACGTAAGGTTTCCGCGAAACCGAGCAAATGACGAAATTGCAGGTGGAAATCTAGCGCGTATTCCACATTCATAACCCCGATCTCTCGTGGCGACCCTTTCCTCTCATTAGCCTTCTCTCCCATCGACGAAATATCCTCGTCAAGCGATTTCCATCACACTATACGCGCGGCAGATGAATTCATGGCACAAAGCAAGGGGCCCATTCACTCGTCATCCTCTCTTTTTCCGCGCGTTTCACCGATCGATCTCCCGCGCGCGCGCGGCGCGTATATACCGATCGTTATACCGTCATCCTCCTCATCAGCAGCCACATCGACGCCTCTCGGCCAGGGGTCATCTCTCTTTCGAGTGTATATACATATACACACATATATAAGCGCGAGAATCGAGAGCGTGAGAGAGCATTAGTGGCGCGGCTCTGCGCGACAGGGGCGCCTCTGGAAATGTAGGCGAGATGTAAGGAGGCCAGCGAAAGAGAGAAGGAGGAGGTGGAGGAGGATGACTGTGTGTACGAGTATGTATTGCCGCGAGGCTGGACACAGGCGCGGGTATAAGGGTGTACGTATATACACGCGGGCTACTTTTGCTTTTGGAGCGTATATGTGCGTTTATGTGTGTGTATAGCACCGGGTGAAAATGCATATTGCATGCGATACGGTATGGGGAGCGGCGTGCGACCGGCACGCGGGGACATTGTGCGAGCTGGCTGCGCGGAATGCGATGAAAATTCGAGGAGATAAAGAAAACGGAGAGCCGACGCTGGATGGCGATCTCGGTGTCCTTTAAATTTTAAATCAGCTTTCTCCACATATAATTGTGCTTTGACATGTTTATTACTCTGGAAAATCAAGGGTTTATATCATATAGGTATGTTAGATGAGTTTAATAGTTTATCGCGGTAAATTTTTATATAAGTATTACCATGGTTTATTTTGACATGTACTATTCATTGTGAATATCAGCTGGCAGTAATGTACAATTGTAAGTACATCAGATACCTTTGATCAAATAATTTTCAACATTCATACAATTTTTAACCAGGACATCATATTCGATTTTGAAGTAAAGATACGATGAAAATTCGATTTATCTTTTATACACGATGTCTTAACATACATATAATATATGCTAATTTCATCGTTAATGAACGGTTCAAATATCTTGTTACATGTACCGAACATCTTTGTTATTCAATATTGATGACTCAGAGGCACATACCGTGAAATATTAATATATTCATCGATTGTTATTCGATACCTACGCTTAATACACTCATGCGCTTGTTTATTTATTCATGTAAATAAATTACAAATCAACATTTTTACGATCTATACAGGATAATTTTCAAAAATTTATAACGTTCACTATCTATAAACATTATATTTTTCTTAATATAGTCAAATGTTTTCTAAACGCCAATTCATCCTGTCTCGAGCGAAAGCATAAAAGTAATTCGTCCGTTGCAAAACAATGCTTCGAACGAAATATTTTCTTTCTCAGCATCTGAAAAGAACCGCCGCTGCCGCGTCCTTTCTAATTTCGCAAAAAAAAACCATTCCATTTCATGTGTTTGCCCTCGAGAAAAAAAAATCCCACGTGAAATTGCCAACATTTTCTATCGCGCTGTTCCTCGGAATAGTATATGAACGAGAAAGAAAAAAATTCGAGAAAGATAATAGGAAAAAAGTGTCAGGGCCTCGCGCGTACGGTAAATCGCCGTGAGACGTGTCAATATTTGCAACGGACTGTTTCTTCGGCCGAAGATGAGCCTCGCGACAAGTATTACGAAGAATGTACGCGGAGACAAGAAGAGATACACGCGGAAAAGTTAACTGTACTCGTCTTTATATATCCAAAGCCGCAGGTATTTAGAATAATGAAAGTTTCTTTATTTAATTGATAATCCGCTTCGATCGCGAATGAGGCTAAATGAGAGCCATCCTTATTTATACGAATTATATTCCTGTTATTAATTGTAAGAAAGAGAATAATTTTCATATACCACTTGTGTATATCGTGAATTCAGGTTGCGGGAATTATAAATCACTTATATTCATCATCATAAAACTCGCGCGTCCCCTTAATAGAATCGCTGAAACAATAGTTCGTCCCGATCGATTGCTCAATCATGAATAAACATAATGCGTACCGCGATAAATTACCAATTACGTGAAAACGACTTGAAAGTTTTCTATACGTCACAATTTCGTGCCGCGCTATTGTTCTCATTATGTAAATGGAATGGCCTGAAAGATTATGAAAAATTGTAATTGCGCTATAGATGAAATCGAAATAATGCCGATTGAAATGCGATGATTACTTCAATAGCTAATAGAGTTTCACAAGCGATAAATATTACTGTGAAAAATTGTAAAACTATAAAGACATTTGGATCTAATTGAGAAAATCGCCTTTGTCATGATGAACGTTTTTAATATCAACAATTACGATACATACAAGCAATTATGAGAAAAGCTTCTAATTCCGGCATAATTATTTCGTGCTGCAGAATGTTCTCTCTCTCTCGCCCCTGTTTCTTTCTCATTATGCAAATTGAGTAGGTCACTGCCAAGAGAACTAGGGAAATAGAAAATTGAGAGATGTATAGTCCTTAGAATATGCAAATTATTCAATATCTCGCAACTATTGTTAGAAGAAATAGAATAAACGGAAAATAAGTTTGTATTAGATTTTCTAATGAAACGCTTTGTTTACTAATAAAAATTGTAAAGTGCAAAGTATTTCGAAACCATTTGCTCGTAATAAATGCTCAGTCTGATCTTGATGTTTATGCAATTTTTGAATAATTTTTAATAATAAAATCTAAGTATTTGCATATTTCTTAATATTTAGAAGGTTATAATTAATAGATGTCAAAACGTTTTTTAAAATTCATCGATTTCTTATAATTCAAAATATAACGAACGATCGAAATGTGTCAAATCAATTTCAGAATGACTTCAATAACTCCATTATAAATCATTTCAATCACTACACCGACTACACCCACACGGAAATTTTCACTTCAAACGACCGTCCGCCAACCAATCAATCACCCCATCACCCTAAGGAAAATTTCACCCAACCAATCTACGCGCACGCGCAGTTAGTTCTCTCATTATAACGAAAATTGAGCGGGCCTCGGTCATCCCGCGCGTCGTTCGCTCGCTCGCCGGCGCGCGAGAGGAGGCCAAGGAGATTCAGAGATTCCCCGGTGGCCGGCGTAAGGTCAAACGGGGCCCCGAGGCTGTGGGCCGAGAATGCGGAAACGCGCGGGTCCACCTGCCTGCGTTATAAAGAGCCCCGGCCGCACGAATTTATGCGAGTCCCCGCGCAGCTTGTTAAAAGGACCATATACACCTCAACGCCTGGATTGTTAGTACCCCTGGGAAATGGTTTTTTTGTGGAAAGTGTGGCCTCGATAATTTTGGGACGCCTACGCTAATTTGGAGGTTGATGATGATGATGATGAGATGTCGATGTTTTACGAGGTACGAATGAAAGAAAGATCAATGGCACCGGTGAACGCTTCTTCTTTTCTTTTATTGATGCGCGATTTCAAGGTATCCCATTACCATATTAAGAGTCGCTATCGCGTTTTTATGGTTGTTGAAAGTTTAGCCCGTTTTATAAATGCTTAATAATAACCGCGTTTTATTTACAGAAAATCAGAATCTCTTCGAATTTTGAATTTTGTAAACAACTAAGTAAATATTTATGTTTTAACAAAGTTGCGTCGAGAAAAACATTCAATCTGGTATAGGCAGAAAATGAAAATACAGCGAGCGCAACTGCTCATCCGTAGTCTCGTTACGCTCGACCGTCCGTATACGAAAGTGCATAGATTCGCGCATTTTTGCCGCTTTATCGGTTTTCCATTTACATTCGATAAAAAACAGCAGTCTATTAACATCTCCACAGCGAGTCGCGATTGGACATAAAAATGAAATTGTAGATTAAGTTGTTTTAGAAGCTTTTCTGTTTACGTCTCACTGATGGACTGCAGTGAACGGGTATATTGGAATTTCCAGTGGCGATACAATGGATCATAAAGTATCGTTAATTGCAGAGTGTATAAGGTAAAAAATCGAAATAAAATCTTAATGAATCGTTGTTTTCTCTTAAAAGATCGAGATTGCGCGCATTATGCCATCGTAAAACTTTCAAATGGCTCGAAATTGTTAAAGTCTACGAGTTTGAATTGTTCTGGATTTTTGACTTTACGTAAATCTGTATACTTATCACGTCCATCTATAATCCTTTATAATATTTTTATTACTATTATAATAGCAATTTGGATTTATACATAAAATTATATGCGTATACGAAATATAATACCACCGAAAATTTAAAAATTCGCACGCACATAACAGCGATATACCTAGTTAACTCGCGGATCACGTCATCAATTCGCGATTCAATGCAAACAACCTCGTCACCTCTGGCTGGCAACCTTTCTCGCGCGCGTAATTCCCATCAGCCATCACCTTTCCGAATCCTCAGCGCGCATGTATACGTACATCAAGGTGCCGTAAAAATCGACCTTTCATCCTCGGAAGACGGCAGCTCAACAGAGGAAGGAACACTGCTACTCTCTCTCCATCTCGGAGAGGTATAAACACAGTGCGAAACCGGCACGTGCGGCTCCCACGGCAACGCGCTCGTTTCGTAAAAGTTTGCGCAACGCGCATATACACACATGCACGCGCGCGCATCCTCGATTCGAGAAAGGAAGCGCCGCGTCGTCGCGGCCGTGAACGAGAGACGAGAGAAAGATCTTTTTTATTTTTCGCGCGCGCTCGAGAGAGATGCGTATCTACGAGCGTTTCATTGGATTCTATATATATTTTTTTTTCTCTTGGTTGGATTTTTTTATTTTGGAAGAGATCGCGTGTGTATTGTTTCGAAATCGATGGGGGAATTCGCATATAGCGCGGGACAGAGGGACAATGCGTTTTATTGCGGGTAATTGGCGTGGTAAGGTTATTTTATTCAAATTTAACGGCGCGCTTATTTATCGCTTCCGAGCTTTTTTAGATAGACCCATTGTTCGAGGGTTTTAGTTTAAAGAAAAATATATGTAAAGCATGGTCCATCTTGCTTGTTGGGACATTTGGCGTTGCGTCAATTCATATAAGTACATATGATTTGAATTTCCTCGGCTAGAGGTAAACACGTTTAATTATTCTCATATTAATCAGATCAGCTTATACATTTTTATATTTGCAATTATCGTTTCGTAATCTCTTGCGACTAAGTTTCTCCACAAGCTTATAATAACAATTTCATATATTAATGAAGAAAATCTTAATATTATTGGCATTTATAAAGATAAACGATATTAATCCACCGGATAATTTGGCAATAATATATATTATAACTTATAAATTTACATGGAATCAAATTCATTACAACACTCTCACGTTACTCCAAACATTAATTAATTGTATTTTAATTTCGTAAATTTTGCAACCACAAGATATCTGAAATTAACTTTACATTTAATAACACCCACTTCTCACCATAAAAATATAACATGCAAACTATTTCTCTCACAACCACGACATTAGAAAAAATTCCAAAAACTCCAAATCCACTCGTCAGTTTCGCAAATCTACCGTCGCGCGAGCCTTTTCAGGAGCTCTCTATATACACTCAGCGCACGCGCTCCCAACCTCTTGGCTCGCTCGCGAGATTTCCTCATCGGCCGCGGCCACGGCGGTATGCAACGGGATGCGATAGCGCGTGAAACTGTTAATTCCGTGAGATTGGCCGCTCGCTGAGCGCGCACGTATATACGCGATCGGCCTGCGAATCACGTTTTTGCGCGCCAATAGTAGTAGTAGTAGCAACGGTGTGGCACGCAGCAGCGGCGAAGTCGTCGTTGAGCAACAGTAGCAATATTGTCGTTGCGCTTAAAGGTAATCGCCGCGCGCAAGTGTATTGGTAATTTTGCCTATATTGGAAATGCAGCTCTCGTGGGGTCGTAATCGACGTGCCGCGCGTTCGGATATTATATTATTGCGTGTCGTCTTGGCACCTGCGTATAGCTCGTGCGCTACTGTGCAACTTTATAAGTTGATGTATATAGTAATGCGAGGCTTGCGTACGTATATATAGACTTGATTAAAATTTTGTTGATAAGATTATATGTGTTATATTGATGGGTAATTTTTCGATAATAATTTTCCTTATGTTTTAAACTAAATGAATTACTGTACAATTTTAAAGAAGCATAGTAATTCCAAAACTAAATTACATTTTTATTATTTTCTTAAAAGCTCTAAATGGCACTTTACATTCTTTGACCAAAGTAAACACTGTTACTTATTCAAAGCGACTGAAAATGCAGAACACACCGTACAAACGCGCAGAACATTCCGCTGTTACATGCGCATACACGAACGTATAAGTAAACTCGATCTAATTAAGCACACACGATCAAATAGGACACAAGAATCGAAGCGAATTTTGAACGCATTAGGCGCAGTCTGCTTCGTTAAAACCGACAGGCCGCAATGCTATACGTAAATGGCATTATAAATCGCAACTGGCCACTCGCTTGCGCGATGCACACAGCTGTGCGGCGGCCGCAGGATATATACGCAAGCGCGACAAAAAATCGGCAATCGGCATCTCCGGCTTCTCTCGAAAACAATAATAAGAAAAACGCGGGTTCGGAGAGAAGCCGGATTTCACTGCTGCTGCGGCAAAAAAAAGTAGAAATAGCAGTAGTTCTAGTTTTCATTGAATTTTCACTCGAGAGAATGTAGCTTTCCGATTAAATTGGGTATAACTGTGCGTGCGTATGAGAGGCCCCGCCTGAGACTGTTGATATAAGAAAAACTGGTAAAAGTAATGTAATAAGCTTCGGAAATTAATTTTAAATGACTAGATAAAGATATAGAAAAATTTTATGTATAACTATAAAACTTTTTCAAATGAATGTGCGTTCATGAAAGTAGAAAATTTCTTTCTATAAATATATATAGTTATATCCTTCAACCGTATAGATAGCTCTAATCGAATAAACTCAAAAACCAATAACCATCCAGTTCTAGACCACATGCCTATGATTTTCTCCAGTCCACTGTACTTCCCCCTTTTTTCTCCCTCACACAACATCCCTCTCCTCTTACCAGCCCTCCACCATATTCCCTCTATACTTTTATCCCTCTCCCCTGCTCTCCTTCTCACTTCCACAGCTGACGCTATAGCCGCTTGCGCGGTTACATTGCATTCCGGCTCGTTTTGTTTCGACATTCCCGGGGCGTGTTGCGGCGCGTACCTACACGTGCATTTGAATCTCCGCTTTAATGACCAGGCTGGCAGCAGCCGTGAGCGCAGGGAAAATTGTATTATGCGCCTGCGTTTTCTCAAAGCCCATTCTGCGGTCGCGCGCAGAATCCCGCGTGTAGTATCGGATGTAATTAGCGTTTTTTTCGCGCAGGGAGGAGCGATGCGAGTTAACCGGGTTGGTATTTTCTTTAGCGGAGAGGGAGAGGTTGATTTGGTTGTTCGATTGGGTATACGGTTGTTGCGAAAGGTGTATGGAAGTGTTGTGCATGTGGAGAATGGATTGTTTTTCGTCTTGTTCGTCGGTAATGAATAAGTGCTTTGAGCGGTGTTATTAGGCAGAAATCGATGTATATGTTTAATATTTCTCGCTGAAGGAGTGTGTATAGATGGTACAAGAAAGATTCAATAAAAGCGTTGAGTTTCTAAATTGTAAGCGATGAAGTAAATGCTTGATTGTGGGATTCATTAATTTTAAATTTACTTTCTACGCGATTATACTTGGGATTATTTGTCACTCGGTGTTCGCAACTGTTCTTACACAACTTTCGAGAATAATACTGTTGAAATATTACTAAATAATTAACACGTAGAAGCGAATTTAAAAGGTGCTAAAATTAAAAAATAAGCAATGTTTGCAAAAATAACACTTTTGAGTATAATTTTCAAGCTGTCAATGATTGTAACATATATATTTATATTTACTTTAGCTATGACTAGCCGCTACTTCAGTAGAGTTTCTTTTTCTTCTTTTGTTTAATCTTAACACGTCTGCAAGAGATTTATATCTCTTATTACGCCTAAGATTTTTGCTAGAATCGACAGAATTCATTTGCATCTCCTTACACCCGTATTTTATTATTATTCCTTTATTCTAACTGTTATCCTAGTATAAGTTTATTATAAAATCTAAAAAGAACAGAAAAACGATAAAATTGAGGCTTATATAAAATGAGCGAAAGCACTATCCAAGCGATGCATATAATATAGTTAAATTGAGCGTATAATTTTAAGTGTCAAATAATTTCGACACTTTCGCTATTTATAAAAAGATATCCTTGAAGTGACTATCAACCATTAATTCAACGTCTTTGGAAAAGTATTTGAGCGGCAAGCATCATTAACGAACTTCATTTGGCGAAATTACTATGCGTTTGAAATACCTATAATCTCTTTTAAGATGCGTATGTTAATGACATAAAATGTAATGAAATTATATGTTGCCATTGAAAGCACACGAATGTATAGATGAAATTAATCATACCTCTCAACCGTAAAATACTTTTCTAAGTGTTTAAAAAATTTATAATAAGCTATTTTCAGAAATATCTCTAAATACTCTACGAAATAGTCACAGATACTTCCTTTATTCTATGAGGTTAATGTATTTATGAGTAAACTTCCGGAAAAGTAGTTCGTGAACCTATTGTGCGTGAAAATGAACGCAAATATTGTGTGAAATAATTCTATAGGGTACACACATTCTCATGTTAATCTTTATAGGCATTATTTCATTATTATTAATGTTATTAGCTTAATGATATTCATAATAATCATTATACTTAATTGAATATTGTAACTTTAAATTACTCACCAAAATCAACAAATTAATATTGTTATAATAATTGTAAAAGCTAAATATATACATTCTCTTATAAAAAAAGAAAAACTGAAAAACAGTATTGCAATATTTCAGTTATTATAAATATAATAAGAATAATAATAGCGTACTTGTGAATTCCGTTAGATTTCACAAAAAGTAATGAAAACAATGAACTCGATCCGGAAGTTGGATTCGCAAAAACGCCAATGCTCGCGTCTCAGTAGACACGGCTTTTTCTACTCATGCCATTGATTTGCATGCAAGTGTGATTTTTTGGAGCGAAACAGTTAGAAATGATAATTCGTATTGCTAAAGCCATCGGCATTTCGTTTCCCGTCGAATCCGCTGTGTAAACAGACTCACTTGAATAGAAATTGACGACGGCATTAGCATTTACAAAACCTTCTGGAACCGTGATGTCACGTACTTCAGTGTAATACCTATAGCCTCGAGCTGAGCTTGCGCGTTTGAAAAAGTTTTTTTAGGTCTATTGAATCACAATACTAACATTATTATTTGAATACAATTCACTCATAATATACGTAATAAAACTAACCCGTAAGTTGTGACAAATGAAATGTAATTCATTGACGAGACCGGCGACTTTCTAAATCCTTGTTATATTTACGACAGTATTTTCCACGACATTTACACTTCTCACATGCTCCCTAATACCATAAAAAAAGTATCCGCGGCATAAATCAAAACTGGCCGATAAAGTCATAAAACCTCAACCCCACCTCTCTTATCCTCCCAAATATAGCCATATACCTTCGTTCCTCCATACACGAACAAAAAGGACCACCAGAGTCGCCAAAAACTCCCGCCAACAAAAAAGAAACAAAACCCATCACAAACACAGACCCATACTCGAATCCCATTACGAAACCCGCTGAGCTCTCTCGCGTCGATATATTTCGTGCGCTCATCGGCTAATCGGCTCACGGTTGCTCGCTCGCTCGCGCACCGCAAAAGGCTCGGGCGACGAGCTGCCTCCGCGCCGCCATATCGACGTTTCTCTCGTCCCGGGGTATAACGGTACACTCGCTACCGGCGTAACAGGTGCTCGCGCGATGCGCCTACTTACGCTGCGCGGCGCTCGCGAGCGTAGCGATACACATCCTGTCGTCGTCGCTCTTCCGGCTCTCGCGCGACGCGAACGCGCGCGAAGGTGGTTAATTGATGGAAGAGGTGAGAGACCATGAGGGGGTCGAGCTTGTGTGTAAGTAAGTATGGGTGTGATGGACGCTGACACGTGGCAGCGGTAGATTAATACCGCGTGTGCATATGCTGGGTTCTTTTGGATGGCAACCAAGTGGCTGTGGTTACATTATGGGATTTTGAGGTGGGGATTGGGTGATGGGTTTTTGGATTTGCATTATATTTAGAATTGAAGAAATTTTTTTAAATATTATATTGAGAAGGAAATTTGAAAATTGTAGACAAGTAGTCGAATATTTTATAAATGAGTTGACTTTTATGAAATCACTAGTTCTCTTCATCTTAGCAATTTTCGAAAAGTGTGTGTAGCAAAAACCACGGGAAGTATATTATACAGCGCTCTTGTGAATGGTTTGAATTTATGAATGGCTAAATTTACATCCTGTATATCTTTACGAGGTCAGACAGACACCTAAATAATAATAATGCAATATTTATGAAGCTCGGGTAATTTTTGTGAATAATAAATAGCACTGTTCCGATGTTAATTCTATACTATATATTTCATTGAAATGTTTTCATGGATAGTTTCCCAATAACAAATAGCAATCTTGAGAATTATATAGAGGTAATATCTTTTACGAACTGTCGAATCATTTGCCTTTAAATCTGGTGAACGGTTTCATTTGTAATGGCGTACCAAACACTTATGTAACTTGAGAAAATATATTCAAAATTAATATATCCCACGGATGATTGGAATTTTTTTTGTACACCACTTATTAAAATATCTTAGATCGTTACATAATGTGTAAGTATATCTAAAAAATATTCTAATCGAGATAGATTAGACTTCGGTCTCGCAGACCTTACGACCTGTGACGAAACGGTCCATAGGTTAATTAACGTTGAGCAATAATTGGTGAATATACGTGGTATTCAGGTCAATGTATATCTCAAAATCAGCATCAAATTAACAAGATTTAATATGTAAAGTCTATATTCTCGACTCCCGAAACGAAAACAGCAAGAAGGACGCCATGGGATGAGTCAAACGAAAAATATTAATTACCAACGTCGGCGTGTATACGTTCATTTGAAATTATAATCGTCGAGGATTCACGCCAAAAGACATCATCGTGTCCCTCAGCGACATGCTCCCATTACACACGTCCAACCTGCAACCTGTCCGAATGCCCATAAAACCAATTCCCCGGCGGACACCCGAGGAAGATGAATACATATATATAATATATATATGGGTCAGTCCGTTAAAAACGTGTTTTTCTGATACTCTCCGCGGCAGTATTCTATATATTCATTCTGTTACCGGCAACCGCGCGGGGCCAATATATAATCGAGCCATGCACACAGCGCCGAATGAGAAAGAGCATTGTGCAGCGCCGCGTGTGTTTTTTTTCCTTCATGGCCGATCAAGCGCCAGGAGGGAAAAGCATTCGCGTGTCGCGGCGAGGAAAGTGCTTAGGTAATTTTCTTTTCTGTGCGTGTACTGTACGCATGCCTGCTCGTGCGTCGGTTCTTTGTCGCGATCGTGTGCTGAAAGGTTGTGTGTGTGTGTGCTGGCGAGGGAGCGAGTGTGTAACGGTTAATTCAAGCGGAGAGAGAGATTTTTAAATTAATCCTCTGTGTGACTTAGGAAATTTCGTATACGAGACTTGGAGACAGAATTGTATATGGAGTTTAATTAAACTGGAATGGGTGTGGGTTAAATTTATTATTGCAGACAAGTAGGTATGTGTAATATAATCTGGACGAAGTTCAACGTACTTTTCTGCGATGCATTCGGTTCACAATTAGGCTTATTAATTGGTCAACGTCGGGCGGCTTTATAAATCACAACATGAAATTAACCTCTCGAGAAAAAAAAACACAGCGACTAATTTTCTAACATGCACAAGAGCTCCAAAATATAATTATTGCTCGTGCGCACGAGAACGACTTTCACTGCAGCTCGCGCGAGCGCACAAATGAGATGTCACTTGATATGAGTTATAATACCTAAATGCCACTCCCTTCCGTAGCGAAGCACATCACACTGCACAAAACCTAGCGAAGAAAAAGAAAAACACGACAATTACGGAAACTGGACGAGAATTTTCTATCTCCATCTCTCTGACTTTCACATCTTCATCATCCTCGGTATAGCTCGCATAAGAAGAGCGATTTTCAGCACGACGACGACGTCGCTATACTCTCCTCGACCTTAGAGACAAAGAGGAGAGAATTCCCGCGGCCGCGGCGCACTCGAATTAAATTATGCATCGGCGCTGCACGGGGCTGCTTTTAATAATATACCATACGCACACCGTAGATGCATATAATTGCTAATTACGCGAGTAGGCGCGGGTGAGAGCGGCGTATATAGTCGTCGTTTTTCCCGGTAATTAGTAATCGCAACGGGAGTAGTGTGTTGGAGAGAATAAACAAACGTTATTAACTGTAAAACCGGAGGAGAGAGGAAGATAAGAGACGAAATTTTCGTCTTAATTTGCGCGCGCGCGCGTGCGCTTCCGAGGAAGAGAAGATGCGAGGACGCGACAATCACGTGGTGGCTGAGTAATGGCTTTATTAAGGGGACTAGGAGCGCGTGGCGGTGATGGTAACAGGATCGAGCGGTACAGTGTTGGGTGCGACTGATGAATTTTTATACATTTTATGTAGTGTTAAAAGAGATTCAGATCGTTGAGTACGAAATTAATGTTGTTAAAGAGAATTTGTATACATGATTCGTAAAGATTTTATATTTTTCAATCACTGAAGCTATAGCATGACTTTCTCAAACATAACAATTAAAAACAGTCTTCACAAAGCTACCTACAGCCCTACTAAATCCCCGAGTGACGCACGATCAACCGCAAAAACGCAATCTCTCGTCCTCCCAGAGCAGAACAAAACCCGCAGCAACAACATCACACAACGCCAACAATGACTCAAACCCACACGTGCAAGCATGCACACCTCTATATACACATACACGCACTTCGCTAATTGCCAACTCCCGCGAGAATTCCTCCTTCCTATATACGCGCGTTACAGTTTCCTCCCCATCGGCATCCTCCTTCCGCATTCTCACGGGAAGACGCGTGTACACACAGCTCTCTCGGCTATAATATACCCCTTCCAATCGCCGCCGATATCATTGTGCGTATATAATACACCCACACATGTACTCCGATGACGATGACTTTCACCCGCGCGAGATAAGGAATCTCTAGCTTGCGCCTTTTTCTTGGGTATGTGTATATACACTCGCGAGTAGGTACTATCCTTGGAGAAGTCGAGGGAGCGTTACGAATGCGGAACGATTACGCGCGCGAGCGACACGCGAATCAACGCGCGCGTTGCCTAATACCTTGACTGAGAGGTGAACGCGAGGTGAGATGGTTGTTACTGCTGTTGCTGTTGTTGTTATTATTGCGGGAGAGTGAATGGTTCGCGCGGTGAGAGATTGCTGGATGTGTGCGCAAGGTGTGGGTGTTGATGTTGCTTTTTTTTTGCGCGCGTTGTGGTATTTCGTTTCGCGATATAGATACGTGTAGAGCTGCATTCTTTGTAGACTTTTCTTACTAGTTGCGCGCTTGTAGGTTTGTTATGTATGGACTATTTAATACAAACGTAATAAACGTCTTATAAGTCAATTAATTAATATTTTTGCTTAAGAAACATATGAAAATAAAACTTATTTGATGCCGGTATAGTGATGAGATTCGAATTATAACGAGATGGGAAATGTTTGGCAATAAACCGCAGCGTTATATTAAAATTTCATTCTGGAATTTGGAACCTGGGAGTATTTACAAGGTCGCTTCTATACTGCGTCTCAGTTTGACAGTTCTTTCTCAACTTCCTGTCATTCAAGTTTGCCGAAAATATTTTCAAAATATCTATACACCTACTCGAAACTAAATTATTGAAACAGTAAGAACAACACTTGGTGTATTAAAGCTGCTACTCTTATCTCACTTCTATTGTATATTTTAAATAAATCGAAAAGGAATAGAAACCTTCTCATCTCGAAACAACAAAGAAAATCGTTCTACCCTTTTCAAGCCCCCTCGAAAAAGAAAAAACTCATTCCCTTAATGGATCATCACTCCGTAACTTACGTAACCCTTGTACCTCGCGAAGAGCACTCGCCCACTCATAGTTAATAAAAAAAGGATCTCTGAAACCCCGCGAGATCTCTCTTCCTCGCACGCAAGAGATCTAATCGGCGGGAAAAAGAGAGAAGGCATTCGGACACTTTCTACCGCGCTTATCCGCGCCGATCAACGCTCGAGTGTATATATATGTATATACAAACGTGTGCTCCGCTAACCCACTTTCGGACAATCGGCCGAGAAAAGAGTGGAGGAAGGAACACGTTGCTGCCGCGTATATAGAGGGAGACAGAGAGAGAGAGAGGAAAAATGTCAGGGTCGAATATCGCTTTTGTTTCCGCGAATAAACTCGTGCAGCTAGGCGACTATTTCGCGGAATGCGCGCGGAGCGGGAAGCTCGTGCGGTGACGATATACGCGCGGCGATCGCGAGTTCCAGTTTCGCCGTGGATGTATCGTGCGGATTATCTTGATGTTATGCTAAGTGATGGGAGATGAAGCGTGGGAACGCTGTCGTGGTTTGAACTTGGCTAGTATATACTTCTTAATGGAAATACGGTCTTTGCTAATTGGGTTGACTTTTCGCGGAGTACAGGAATTGAATGAATTTTAAAATATACAACTAATGAGAGACATTCGGGATGAATATAGTATACATTTCTTTAAATTTTCTTTATAAAGTCATTTGAATAATTTAACAAAAATGGGTGGAACAGATTATCGAAAATTTATTTTGTATTCAATCCTATGAAAACTTGAAGCAAATTTATTTTATTTAACATATTTATCAGTTGGAACTATTATCGATTTCGAATGTAGATCCCACAACTATTTGAAATTTTCTTATTTTTCTTTTTTTTTTGTTGCAGTTCCTTCAAGACCCTCTGGACTAACAATTAAATGCATTGAAACCAAACCACAAAATACAATCTCCCAAAATAAAGAAACAGAAACCAAACGTCACTCACCTGACGATGAATCCCTGGTAGGCCTGCTAGGCCTGGGTCCCAGCGGATGATGTCCCTGGTACGGCGGCGGTGTCGCCGCGCTATCCGAGCCTATACCACTGCTGGCTGCACTGCGCGTCCCTCCGCGCTCCACAATTGGCGTGATACCACTGCTACCGTTATTGTTGCTATTATTGTTGCTATTATTATTGTTGTTGATGTTGTTGTTATTGTTGCCGTTGGTACCGACGATAGTCTGATTGAGACAGCGACGTAGCTCGATGCCCGTGAGGTTGCCGCGATGTCGATGCACCGTGTCGTAGTCGCGCGGCGGCAGTAGAATCGGGCCCGTGTCGTTGTCCGCTGAGTTGCCCCTACCTGCGTGTGCGAAGAACATAAAGTCAGGTGGGGGTTAATTGGGGCTTCGTATAGAGCTATATATTCAACGGAATGAGTGCGTAATTGCGTTGGTGGTGGGTAGAAAGTGCACGCGTGCGCGTTGACGATTGGAAGACATTTTTTTTCTTTTTGCGTATGACAAGTATGGATGCGTTTATGTTTGAAACTATTGTTTAAATTCGTAATCCATAATATCAAGTAGAAAATGTCAAGTATAGTAAGACAGCTGTTGTAAGAAAACGTAGACAGATAATAGAAATCATTCTAAATAAAAATCAGACTCATAATTAGATACCTATATTAACTCCAATTAAACGTTAGTAACAAGAATTATCCGCTCACCGCGAGATTTCAAATCCAAAAGGTATAAAAGACATAACTCGACATAATACCCGCAACACAATACAATATGTCATTGTTCGTGGCCCGTAAAAATTCCCGGAATCCCACCGTCTGTATAGCGGCTTATATACCCATTTTAAAATTTGTATCAGCCACAGCGCACCAGAGAGATAAAAATACAGTAATTTCTACCCATATCTATATAAACACCATGGCGGCACTGTGCCACTAGGATACATGAAAGATACACACATATATACTTTTTTGCCGATCGTTCCCGCGATAAGCGTCGTCGTCTCTTATTGTCGCGTAACCGTCATTTTTCATTTATTCCGTGGCGCGAGTCATACAGCTGGCCTATAAGCTCTTATCTGCGCTTGCGCGTGAAAGTAAAAGTGTTATACGTATATGAGTATTGTGGAAACGCGAAAAGAAGTGCACGACGGGTATAGGAGAATTGAGTCGTCGATCGCCGCGTTGCGAAACCCCGTGGGTAATTCTCCGGACTGTGTCCGCATACATGCAGCGAAAATGGGACATTTGTTCTTTGATAAAAAAGCCGCTTTTTGAAAAGCAGCTTCGCGCGAGTGTTTTGACTCGATGATTAATGACTGTATAGTCGCGTGGTATGTGGAGTGTAAAAATTTATATATTTATATGCATTATGGTTATATCTGCGATTGAATTATGTATTTAGCGCTAATATATAGAAAGAAAGTTTCTAATTTAAGCGACTAGTGACTTATATAATTTCGTAATTAATAAGTAGAATTGAACCCACAGATGGAAAACATTCCAGATTGATAAAAAGCACGCGCTAATGATGTAATGAAAATCCTCGTCTCGTGTAATTAAAGATTACTTGGCTCTGCACTAAAAACTTTTCACATAAGACATAATTATTATACTTTCCTACTACTTCTTATATTATTTCAACTGACTACCATCCGACATTAACTTCCTTTTAAGTTAACTTTTCATCGTTCTTCGCCCTAATAAATTCAATCAATCTGCATTGAAACACTTTCGTTTTTCGAAAAGCAAAATTATTAGATAATTGCCATCGAACTGCGGCTCTCGGCGCGCAGGTGAGTTCTGTTTTTTTTCCGCACCTTTCACCATTTCGCCTATATTTGGCGAGAGAAAAAGATCACAGAGCAACGATAGCGCGCCGCTGCACTTAAAGTTTATGGTGAACGCAAAATGCGCAAAAATGGAGCACAGTGCCGACTATATACCTAGTCGTCAAATTTTATGACAAAAGCATATTCATAAATCCAAGGAAAAAATGGATTTTCCTTTCTCCCCTATATACAGAGTAATGCTGTTTTATAAGCGAAGCGTTTATGATTAACTGATTACAAAATTCTGTCCTGTCGTTATCATTGGACTTAATATTACAAGTAGAAATTTTGTTGCCCTATAAAGCTGAGCTATTTAGAAAATTCATTATCGTTTCGTTATTATATTGAGCAGCTTTACAAGAACATGAAATAGTTATAAAAGAAAATCAATAGAAAAAAAAACAAATTACTATTTTTATTCTTTTTACACTCTTTCTAAACTTCTCTTTTAGATTCTTTTCTCGATGATAAAGCGAGGAAATACCTAATCATGAGTACCTATACATGATTTATTGACTTATAAAACGCACAATAGCACATATAAATCATCGCTTACTGCGATGAAGTATGACAAGTGATAGGACAAAATAATGATTCTGATAAAGCGAAGTCTAGCTCTATTGATTGTATAAGATACGATAAATATAGATCTCTCTTCTCTGTTCTATATTATAATGTGAGATGAAACCAAGAGTAACAAAAAGCAAAATATTTATTTAAATTCGCTTACAAAATCTGTCTCACTATACGTCTAATTTTCCAGGATACACCTACAACCTACCACACCACCAATCTCATTCTACCAACACCTCAATAAAACCCCGCATCACTTACCCAGCTTAGCTCTGAGCTCGGCAGCGAGCGACTCGTAGATCGTCGTCGTCTGTATGGGCGCCACGTGCCTCAGCTCGCCGCTACCCTCGGAGGACTCGCTCTCGCGGGTGCTGCGTCCGTCGCTGCCCAGATTACCGCCCCGCAGCCTCGTATCGAGAGAGCCAGAGCTACCGACGCCGAGCTGTCGGGCCATCGCGCCACCGGCCTCCGAGTGCGAGGCCAGCACCTTCAGCTGACCTCCCAGCAGCTCCGCCGTCTCCACGGAGTCGCATCTGTAGAGAAAAGAAGAACGAAGATTTAGGAAAGGCTGTAGGTGCGTGTGGGTATATGGTTGGGGATTTTGTCATTTTCTGGGTATTACTTGTGTTGTTTTTTGAAGTATTTGACAAGAATTTCCAGAAAAACAAAACTTGGAATTACGTAAAAGATTATTTCACAACTAGGTTTGTCGTGGTAATAAAAAGAAATTTAATTGGGAGATTTCTTACAAGCGATTAAGTGCAAACGAACAATGTGCAGTATAATTTTTTTATGGTGATGTTTATGTCATTAGAACATTATCAAGACTATAATATAATGGTTTACTTTCAAGCTATAATAACTCCCACTGCTTCAGGTGACAAGGGTATTGAATTAAAATTACGAAAGAAAACTAATAAATTCCTCGTGCGAATGATTATAATACCAGACGCGACAAGCATGAGAAATCCATAAATTGCATGAAAACTGGCGACAAAAAAAGAAATCATTCCTCTCCCTATTTCCCGGTACAACATCAGGACACATCTTCCACGAAGCCAGTCAAGCTCGCGCAATCTCACGGCCGTTAACGTCAGAGAACACACACACACACACCAACCACCGCCAATATTTTCATTTCCAGGCGAAAAAAAAGAACGCCGCGTATAGGTATACCTACCGCGCGGTATTATCCCGTCGGCGCGTGAGCGATGCGCCATTACGAAAAATCATTAACGCGCCGCGCGCGGCGGCTGCGGAGAGCCGGAAAAATGAAATAGCTCACGGTAGGGGTAACGACCGACTCTGCGCGCGCATAATATGCAAACCGCGAGTCTCGCATATTATGCGCTTTCGACGTTGTTATACCGTTATACACGCGTGAGGGAGAGAGTTCGAATCGTTGTTATGCGCGCGAGGTGGTGTTGCGGCCGATCGCGATTTTTTCGAGGTCAGTAGCAATTAAGCATGATCGACGAAGTTGGACGCGGGAAATCGGCGCGGTTTGTTTATCGAGTCGTGTGCGTGCCAGTGATTGCGATAAGCGGTGTGGATTTTTCGCGGAGGTGCGTGGTTGGTAGAGTGAATAACATGGGTTCTTTTTTATCTTTGATTGTACTCATTGTTCTGTTTAAGTAATTATATAAAAAGTTTTAATACATTCTAACTGTTGCTTTTAAAATAGGTATATCATTTTTAATAAATGTCGAGCTTTTAAACAAATGGATGACTTCCGGCATCGGCAATTACAGTTTAAAACTATAGAAACTCGGTGGAAAATCTATGTCAACGAGAGAATATCGTACATCCGATGACAATTAATTAACAGTTTAACCTTTCTCAAAGACGATGAATTGGCAAAGTTCATATATACGCGAAGGATCTAGCACACGTAGGTAATACACGGCACAAACTTCGTGTAATAATCGGTTATATTCTACAAAACGTCGGCGATACGCCTACGTAAGATGAGTAAGTAAAAAGAACAGAGGATGATTTCACAGGGAGCGCGGCTGACAAGCAGACGTATAACCCGGTTAAAGCGTGCGCGCCTCTGCTCTTTTGTCGAGGCAGAAAGAGGTTTTTTTTCACGGCAAATCGACGAAATAAAAGCTCGGATCTATTACGTCAACCATGAGGATCGAAAAAAGAAATTGTAAGTGGACGTAGTAGCGACAAAATGGCTTTTAGAATGTAACGCATTATCGACGGTTGAGCGTCGATGTTCCGAGGCTCTTGTGGAATATGAACTGTTTCGTGGACTGATGCTGCGGGGCTGGATGGTAACAACGTTCTCGAGGTGAAGAAATCGGAGGCAAAAAATATCGAAGAATGGAGTGTAACGAAATAGGAAAGTGACTCGTCTGAATTTCAAGTTATTAAATGGATGAAAGAGATGGGTTTTCGATATGTATTGTTTGTTAAACACTTTTTAGAAAGCCAGATTGTTCGGTATTCAGAATTATTTTTAAAGTGTTTATTAAACGGTGTTGCGAATGATTTTACATCAACCCTTTAGGTAATTTTGATTATTATAGTAATTTATAAACTAAACAAACATATGCTTTGGTTAAAACAATGAATTCCGATTCAAAATAAAAAAAGACATAAAAACGAATAAGCCAAGTCATATTACCTGTAAGCGTGCACGTGCACCGGATTGTTGGTGGCGGGGTTAGGCAACAGTAGCGTGGCCGCGACGACATCCTCGCGCTGAACGGCCGCGAGGACCGCGTGGCCCGGCACTAGATGCTTCACCGCCGAGCGCGTCGAGCCGCCCGGGTGAACAGTCTGGATGATTTTCAGGCCTTTGCTGCTAACCTGGAACGAAAATTGTTTCCATTAGATATGTTTATGATAGAATCAATAAAGGAAAATTAGATTGGTCTCAGTCAATTCATATAAATTTTTGGTATCTTCGATAATAGGAATCTTTTTTTGTAAAGTAGTTAATTAATATTGGTTGAAAAGTGCGCTGATAATCAAACTATAATTTCACAAAAACATTATAGTTCCTGCAATGATATTTATTACGTCAAAAAATAAGTGAATTATTGGTTATATAAATGTAGGGAATGGAAATGTATAATAGCTAATATATTTATATTCATCATCGTCAATGATAATAAGCTTAATTTGAATAAATTGATTTTAAAAGTATAAATAAGTGCGAAGGTTATACGCCGATGAAATTAAAGTTAAAGAAAGTAATTTTTAAATTACCATCAAATAACTTGTATATATTTTTGAACATGAATGATAGTACTTCATTATAGAATCAATTACTTATAGAATGTTTTAAATCATTTTTTAGACGTTACTATTATTATAGTAATAAAAAAATTATTAATAACGATAAATTATTATTCATCTTCATTAAGTAATTCAAAACTATTTATCTTCATATTTTAAGACAAAAAAATAACAAAATATATAATTTTAAAGTCTGAATCATCCTGTAATAATATTCCATCATAACTTTCACGATCGAAACGTGCGTCAAGATTCATTAATTAATTTTTATGGGAATATTTTACAAATGTAAGAGTAATATGTTGATGACTGTAGATAACTCAATGGTATTTAAAAATGCATTTTTGTGTAATATCGTTTCCGCATACCGAGAATAGCAATAATATGACGTATTTCTTACTTTTATCAATTAAAATTTTTGTTTCTTAATAAATGAGAATAAAATAATAATATATTTTGCCATCAGGATGTTTGTATCATTATTTTTATTGCCAATAGTTTAGAACATTCATGAGTACGTTAGCCAAAATTTCAACCTTTCTCCGCTACCTATACCACATTTACAACCAAGACAGAAAAAAATTTATATTAAAATCCGTTAAGTTGAAAATAGAAATCACGTCGTTTTCCCTCTAACGAAGGTTTACAACAAGCAATAAAGAATCGCTTCTACTTTAACCCTCTAATGGCATTTAACAACCTGACCAGTCATTTCCCCTATTCATCATCGCCGGACCATTAGCCAGCAGAAAAGTATATATACGCAACACGTGCAGAGCGCGCTGCGGCGCAGCATATATACAAAATCCCGAAACATCGAAAGTGCCAGCGAGAAATCGAACTTTCGATTTAAAATCAAAACCGCTCATACATATACACACATCACGCGGCACACTCGCACGTGTGTGAGAAAAAACCGCGCCTTTCGAAAAAAATCCAGCCTCCGGGGCCTGTCTGCCGCGCGCGACTTTCACGCGTCTAATCGAGAGTCGCGCGCGATCGAAGATGCGCATTCGGCGAATAGTTTCGATGAAAGTCTCTTTTTACATAACTTCCCTCTCGAGAGAGTCTCAAAGAGAAAGAAAGAGATGTGTTTACGGCCGGCGAGACTTAATTAGCAATGAATCTCGGACTTGTTGAAAATAAAAAAAAAACGCCGTGTCGAGCGGTGGAAAGCGAGCGCGCATGAAGCGCTTTATGAATTATTCCGACTGCCGGCGATTTTTCGCGATGATGGAGCCGACGAGTTGCGAAACGCGAAAGGTATGTGGAGAATCGCGTAATTTTTCGGCGAGTATGCGGTTCCGGCATTCGAAGAATCGTTTGTTAGAGGTATTGTTGTTTTGCCGGTTAGTGAAAGAACCTTGAGAGGTCTATCCTAGTAACCCATAATGACTTACTGGCTTATTAATTTCGATGATAGCGCGGTTTTTCGGGCCTTCGAGTGTTGCGTGTGAAAGAGGAAAATTTGTTCTAACAGCAATTAGTAGTATAATTATATAGTTGGGATGTCTATGCGTAGAATTTCTTATTTACATTTCACCAAATGATACTCATGTTAAATTGATATGTTTGGGCATTTCTTAGTAACTATAAAAACTCGAATATTTTCGCTGATTAATGTAACGTTAATTACTTCCTAAAATATTCGAACAAGTACCTTGATATCCAAAATGTACTTAAATATTTATGCCTACAAAAATTATCAACTGAAAGCCTCGGTATTCAAACTACTACTGCAAAATTGTTATACACCGTCTTTAACACTAAAAATCCATTAGCATTCACCTGCAAACGTTACTGCCACTCTTAAAACCTACAGCCCTCCATAAAACAAGAAAAAAAAGCATTCACATCGCACATGCATTTCGCGAATTCTCAGACATACATACGCAGCAGGCTGTAACAATCCAAGCACCGCGAATGAATCGTATTAGTTAAACTGAAAATTGAATGCCGGGAGGCGCGCGCTCTTATCCTGAGGGAACGATCTGCGCCGCTGCTGATTGCCGTCCGTTTCTTCAACGCACGCGTCGCGAAATAAAAGTACTCGCTCGCGATAACGGGGAACGAGGTCGCGTGTACGCCGCGACGACGAACAATTAACGTCGAGCGTTGCGACAGTGCCGAGTAAGTAGCGTGTGCGTTTTTTTTTTAACGAAAATTACCGAATTTCCGCAGGTGTTTTTGAATTGTCATTGTGGAATGGGGTAAATTGGGCTGCATTCTTTGGCGCGCGATAAAATTTTAGGTGGATCGTTTTCGTGTCTGGAAAAATAATGTGGATTTCGCAATATGTTTTGTAATTGAAGTGGTGTTGTTTCAGAAAGAAAGTAGGTGCAATTGTAGTGTCGGGTCGTTGATGTAGTTTTAGTAATCAACATAGCGTTGTTTTTAAATGTTGAACGTTGTATTAAGGATTGTAGAAACTTTTTAATTTACTATAATTCTTTATCCTCTCCTTCGTAAAATAATTTAGTGTATAAAATTATTAATATATACATTTATGAGAAAAAAAATTACATAAATATTAAAAAAGTTTAAATAGCCATAATTTTCTTTCATTTATAAGAATATTTATGGCTTGCATAATAAAATAAATTCTACTTTAGTATCAATATGGTGAATTGTTAAGAATCTTTATACGGAATAGAATGCCAAACATCAAAGGAAATTTTATTTATAT
Source organism: Torymus auratus (assembly GCA_900474315.1). Lineage (NCBI taxonomy): Eukaryota > Metazoa > Arthropoda > Insecta > Hymenoptera > Torymidae > Torymus > Torymus auratus. Next base: position 24,564 of record UXGD01001790.1, read on the forward strand.
AAAATCGCTACTTTCACAATCATTTAAAAAAATTTATTTTCATCACAGACATCAAGTTTCAGATAGTTAATAAGGAAACACTCTCAACTTATAAAGAATGTTGCAAACACTATATTTGAATACTTTTGAGTCTTCTTTCATCCTAATTAATTATTTGAAGTTTTAATGCCCACCGTAAATTTGTATTACTCCCGACTGTTTATCAATATAAATTTTCATTTAGCTTTCATATCCCTATGAATGATTCAAGCGATACACCGAAAGGGTAATAACAATCTACATCCGTTAATTACACTTTAATAACCCGCCTGAAAATTTTCAAATTACAAACCTACCTAATGAATTTAAACAGCCTATTATATCATCTACACATTACCCAGACAACGTTTGCGCCGAAAACCTCGTCTTTTTATTAGCCAGCCCTGTGTTGTTGCACAATTGCAATAGCAGCTTCGCTGTGGTCGGGGAGAAGCATCACGAGTCGCGAGATTTTTGTCGGTTGCGCGCCGCGACGATTCCGGGATCGGCCGCTGTCTGATTACAGCCTGCTCCTAACTACTGGCGATTTTTACACAACTCGCGCAAACATTGTTATTTCCTACGGAATTGCATTTTGATATTAATTAATTTCGTGATAAGCGCATCCGCGCTTTATTTGCGGTGTAAATATACATTATTCATTTACTTTTATTTTTAGATTATGTAAAGGTGAACGAACGGAAGAGCGAAGGTGTATATCTAATGTGATTCGAGGTATGTATATAGCTGTCGGCCTATCTAAATCAAAATTTTTGAACGATGTGTATTTTATGTAAGACGCTTCCATAGTTTATATAATATAGCATCTATCATGTTATATATGGAAAAAGGAATTTTCACGAAAATTTATTAGTATAATAAAACAAAATTATCAAGTTTATGGCTATTTAAGTATTATTTCTCAGATAGGTTCATACGTATAGTTATAAAATATGTAAGTTATTGAATTTTCGATTTAATAAGATATTTGAAAAAGTATTCAAACCTTCTTATATTTATTCAAGCATTATGTAAACAAAAGCATTCAATATAAAAGGCAACTTTCTACACGTCAACTTTTAGGTTTATAATAGACTTTCATATTAATTCACGCTTATGTGTAAAAAAATACCAAATAAAATAAATCTTTTAATTGAAATGTTGAACGTGTCTATACAGTTTACGATGAATCTCTTTCGTCGACATTTCGCAGCGTGAAATTTACAGCAAACATACCTAACAACGGCGTCACTCAGCGCAAGCTACTCGCAATACTTCGCGCAATTTATCGCTGATCTCTTACCATCGCACCGTTAAAATCTCTTTCATCAGACAATCGTAAACTCTTCAAACTATAATCGACGACGCGCAGCCGTAAGCGCGGCGCATGTAAGCGCAAAAATCCGTTCTTCACAAAATACACGCGCACGCGCGGAGAGAGAAGCGACCGTTAGCCCGGTGCTAGCACGACAAAACGATTTCCTCCTCCTCCTCCTCCTCACCGCAGCTCTTTCCCGTTCTCGGACATCTTCATCTCCTCGCACGCGATCGCATTAAAATTTATATACACGTGCGTACACGTAGACACCTAGCGTCTTACGTCGTCTAATTAATCCATGTCGCAACGGCGCGGCGCCGCGGTAATTGCCGCCGTAATAATTGTTATCTGGAAGAGAGCGACGCGTGTCGCGCGCGCGGGAGATATACTCGCTATCTGCGGCGCTCTATCGAGCCGACGACGCAACGCGTCGTTATATACTACGGGCACGCGCGACGCTGAAGTTTTGCAATTAAGAAGGCGTAATTTGGGATCGGTTTAATTTTCGGAGATGAAGTCGTTCCGTGCGCCTCTCGGGTGTAATGCGATTACGAGAATTAATAAGATAGCAAATTGGAGGGTAATTGGGGATTGACAGAATTACGGCGATGCGAAATGGCGGTGATTAGGCGAGAGTGGAGGTGTAACTGATTGCTGACACGAAGACGCTGTAGGGCGCGAGATGTAATGTTAGTTTCCAGTAGATTAAATAATAGTTGTACACGCGATGTCACGTTATACACGTTTTATTATATCTTATATATAGCTTTATATGTGATGAATGGTACCGATATAATATGGTGTAAACGTTGTTGATGGTTAGTTGTATTATAAAATTTAAATAATCACTGATAAAAAGATATCTTAGCTGATGCAAGTACAATCCACTTGATCCAAGAGGAAAATAATTTTATTTTATGACGCTAGTAGCGATTTGCTTCAATCAAGAATATAATCTCCTTCGAGTTCGTCTACTTGCCACAAGCGGATTGCTACTTAATTCAAGTATCATTATATTAAAAAAACGTGAGGTTATTTTGAGTTATTAAAAATGAATATTCTCAGAACAAAAATAAATTTATTGTATTCAACAATAATTTTACTTGGTCGAAAAATAAACATTCTTAATACAAGAGGAAATCCATTATATTTAATAATCATTTGCACTGATCAGATTGTTTATTAACAATTAATAAATCTAAGCTTGAATGAAAAAAAAATCATGTGAAGTGAAGGCAAACAAAATTTTGAACGTATGAGAAGAGGGAATTTATTTCCAATTAGTAGATACCTTCTCGCTGCAAAAATAATTATTTTTTCTTGAAATGTAACTATCATTGAAGAAAGAGAAATTTCTACTTGAATGGAGAAGTCGATAATTTTGCAGAAAGTGTCGATATACTAGCTGTTTGTAGATTTTGTTTTAATGGAAGCAGGGGTTTCTTAAGTAGATTTTTCTACTTGTTTCCAGTGTAACCAACTAATCCTATTTTAAATAAAAACGAATAAGCAAAATAGCTTTTTTCAAAGAAAATTCATTAACGACGGTGTGGCCCTACATTCGATGGCCCTGGTAGAAATGGTAACGATAAATTACCTATTTTTTTTCATAACTTTATTGCCAAGAACAAAACTCTATTTTTATTTGATAATATTATATAGTAGTTTAGAAAAAAATATAAGGTAAGTCGGGGTCGAGGTCGGGGTAATGCGGCCACTTCGCTAATTCGGCCAATTTTCTAGTTCACTATCTTTACTTATCCGAAAGCTTAAATAAACGATATCGCCAGGATCCAAATATGAAAAATATATGTTCTGTACAATTTTTAATTGTTTAAAAATGATCACTACATTGTTATGCAAGTTTCTATTCTCAAATTTCAACGAGTCAGGCTTCTTATAAAGTAAACAAAGCAAGTATTTCGTTTATTAGTCGAAATATAAGCTAAAAAAATCTAATTGACAATGATTCGGACATAAAGGCTTTTTCCTTGAAATTAGCATGGACGTAATATTAAAAATAATTTTTTTTCTATTTTGTAGAAGCAAATACTTTTGCCTCTATAATTCAGCTAATTCGGCCAATCTGTAAAGAAAATTTGATCTAATAAATATGAGAAGGTGTGAAGTTCGTATTACTTTCACGAAGTCATTTATGTGTCTTTTTTCTGAGCAGACACTTTAAAAATATAATTAGCAATAATCAATTCCATTGATCAAAATGAATTTTTCGTTTAGCTTACGGAGACCCAATTTTTTCTGGGTAGTATATTTAGTATACTTTAAAGTCATTTATCATTTACAATTTTATCCCAACGCATTTACAGAAGGAGAAAGAAAATATTCCTCTTAAGGTGGCCGAATTACCCCAAGTTACCTTATAACGGTATAGGTTTTTGTCCATACATCTGTGTTCCAAGACTACTGGAATTGCAACAAAAGAGATAAAGACAATACGATAGATATTTAATTGTCAGTTGATTTTTCAATAACCGATCATTTTCTTATCTACGCATGTCTTTTGTTTTCCAACATAATTAAATTAATATCGCTGACATAAAACCTTCTACGTTCTTTAAACAATTTATTAATTTTAAATTATTATTATAAACTATCATAATCTTATGTAAGAACTTTGAAAACAAATATTATAATTTATCTTTCCTAATAACCCAAGTCGGTTGTGAGCATAGCCAAACTTCTGAAACGAAGCCAATAATGTACCTACCTTCTTAAAAATTTTCATGCACTTTACTGATACCATTTCATAGAAAAATTTAATATTTCTACCGCTGATACTTCGCACGTACTACTAGTTAATATATAATTTTTTTCTAAGAATATAATACAACTATATACATATCAATATTTTCCATAAACTCACCACAGCGTTGGGTATGATGGTCGGCGTGGCCGGTCCCCCATCCTCCTCGCTATCCTCCTTCGGCTCCTGGCTCTCCGCGATGAGCGTATCGCTCGAATCGCACTTGTTCAAACTTCCATCGTCCTTCACTTCCACCTCTCCTTCCTCCTCACCCTCCAGCACGACTTCCGAACACGCGGCGCCGAACTCATCCCTCGCGTCTTCATAAAGCGACCCTCTGCTACCCCTATGTACCTCCTGGCTTCTCGGCTTGCAGAGCTCGAAAACTTCCTCGATCCTCGGCTGCTGCTGCAGCAGCTCCTCCTCGTCGTCCTCTTCTTCTGGCTTAACGAGCGTCGCTTTCTTGCCATCTACGTACCACGAGGAAGTCTGCTGCTGCTCGCCGCTGCTATTCTTTTTACGATCGCAGGAACCCTCGTCGCTCTTCGTGAGGGCGCCCTTGCAGCGCTTCAGGTAGCTCTTGACCCTCTTGCTCTTGCTCTTGCGCGTCTCGTGACTACGCAGCGTCAGCTGTTGCTCTTCCCCGGTGTCGCTCGTCGTGGGTTTATCGTCGACGGGTGGTTTTGGAGGTAAGGCCGTGACGGTGCTGTCAATGCCATCGGGGGGTGGCGGTTGGCCGTCGGGTTGTTGTGGCTGGTCGATCGCCAAGCTCCAAGTCTCGGTCTCCTTGTCGGGCTGAGCGCGTCGGTCTGCCGGTATTACCTGAAATCGAACGGTATAATTGTAATGTTTAGATGTGTAGATTAAGTAATGCTAGAAATATAGGTTTACGAGTAATGGTTCTTGAATTTCATGACATTCAATGGACAGTTTAATAAATTGATCAAGTTATTTGTGAATAAGTATAGATATTAACGAGAGAAACTTTATGTTCTAAGTATATTAACTAAAAAGTATATATATTCTAAAAAGTGTGAGTTGAATTATTAGCCGTGCCAATAAAATCGGCACCTAAAAATCTCACTCGATAAGATATATTCGCCGAGTACATATAAGACCCAATACTCTTTATCGTTTAATTTATAGTAGAAAACTAAGCACTACAACCACGTTCTTTACCCACACGTATATATACACGCTTTTAAAGCGTATAACGAATAACCATATAAAGTTTATTACATAGAAACCATAAAATCACTGTAAACATCTAGCCACAGCCTTTTCATTGCGTAAAATTTCCCCGTTTACTACACAATCAAGGCAACATCAGCACATTACCACGCTCGTCGACCTCTACTCCAAAATTAATTTACCACGAGCCGCGCGCGGGAAAATTAAGCTCCGCAAGAACGCGCGCGCGCTCTTGAAACTGAAGACCGGTAGTCAACAACCGCGTGCACGTGCGGCAACTACTACTACTCGCGCGCTGTAGAGCTTAAAATTAACATTCGCTAGTGCCATCCACCTCAGAGGCAAAGCCGCTTAGAGCTCGATTAGAAATTTGATGCCGCGCTCGTGTCTTTACCGTTTAGGAGTGAAACATCACTCGTGAGTGTATATATATGAGAGAGCGAGAGAGTCGTTTGTTTCGTGCCGGAAATGAAACTACTCGATGCTGAGACGGCGACTGATAGGATTATAGGGTGGTCGGCTAGCGCGCCGCGACAGCCCGACACGTTTTCTCGCAGCTCTAGAGGTGTGTACTCGGTCTCCGCACTCTACTCGGCTACACACAAATATATTTGCCTGTTTTTACGTAGCTGCAGCTAAGGGACACACAAAGCAGCAACATCAGAGGTATGTGAGAACGAATTTGTTCTCGTGTGTATACGCGTTTCGGTGGAACGTGTATGTGTGAACATGTGTTGTTGTTTTCGTGCAATGTTTTTCGAGCGAGGGTGGCTTGCTGTTGTAGCTGTGTGTCATAGTTGGCTTTACGAGAGTGGGTGCTTTGTATTACACGCGGAATGAAAGAGTTATGAAAAGTGCGACGCGATAAATCTGAGAGGAATTTTGCAAAAGTTTCGCAAAGCTTGGCTATATATACGGTCGTCGATGTTGGAAATTCTCGTACGTGTAATTGTAAAACGTGAAATGTATTATCTGTTTTCTCTGGCGTGGCGATGAAATATTCCAGCGCAAGTTTGAATTCTTGAAATATAGTGCTTATAATAAAATTTATATATTTTTGAGCTAATTTTAAGAAGTTATCGTGGTTGTCCCTGGGAAAATTTTAGTTGGACTAAGGTTGCAAAGCTTCATTTTACACATTTACAGAGTCTAGGGTTGCGCGATATAGCAAGATCACTGGTGGGTAAATGTATAAAATATGCTATTTTATATGCTGTATCATGTGTTTTTTGTAAGTTAATCTTGATATTGTATTGTCTTGCCTCAATATTCAAGACAATAATCGATACAATATTTATATAGAGTTTTCGATA